>PYXC01000499.1:107500-135000 GCA_015244755.2 Tenualosa ilisha
AGCTTCACTGTGCTGTGAGTTTGCCATGTTTTCTTAAGTGTCTGTCTGCTTGAAGTTGAATTAGTCTAAAGGGCGCCGGAGTGCCTTTGAGAGCTTTTGTGTGTTTTTAGCCTGCTCTGTGGATCCCACTCCTTTTGTGTGTTTTTAGCCTGCTCTGTGGATCCCACTCCTTTTGTGTGTTTTTAGCCTGCTCTGTGGATCCCACTCCTTTTGTGTTTTTAGCCTGCTCTGTGGATCCCACTCCTGTGTGTTTTTAGCCTGCTCTGTGGATCCCACTCCTGTGTGTTTTTAGCCTGCTCTGTGGATCCCACTCCTGAGGACTCTGTTAACTCGACTTAGGCTAATATTGTTATGCTGGATTCAATCTGATCGAAGTGCAGCTGACTCAACTTGTCTTCACTTCAGAGATAAGTCAGATAATTCTTAAGTCAAACTGACTTTAGCCAAGCTTTGGACTCTGGGACTGAATTGTTTTATTTCCATTTTTTCTGCCTGGTGTGTGTGTGTGTGTGTGTGTGTGTGTGTGTCTGTATGGGTGAGTGCTTAGACCTAATTGTTTGTGGTGTCTGCTTTTGAATGTCTAGACCCATATTTGGACCTGAACTGAAATACTGGTGTGTGTGTTTGTGTGTGTCTGTATTGTGCCGAGCGTATTATAGTGGTTTATATAGTTACAAAACCATTTTCTTTGTGGTCAGTTGATGCTGTCTGTCACAGCAGATGTTACAAATCTGTCTGTCCCTGTGTCCCTCTTTGTGTGTGTGGAACCACCAGTTGCAGGCAGTGTGACTGATAAAATGTTTTGACCTGCAGAGTGTGTTACAAGTTTGTGTGTGGGTGTTTCTTTGACTGTGTGTGTTTGTGTGTGTGTGTCTGTGTGTGTGTGTGTACGCGTGCGTGTGCTCTCCTGTTTTCATACACCAGGAAGTGTAATAAACTAAGTGTGTGGTTGTGTGTGTGTTGCAGGCCAGCTGGAGTTTGTGCAGATCCTGGTGATTGTGGTGGTGATGATGGTGATGGTGGTGGTGATCACCTGCCTGCTCAACCACTACAGGCTGTCTGCCTACTCGCTGCTCACCAGACACAGCACTGCACGCAGACAGCACCAACCCTTTACCTCAGTGAGTACACACACACACACACACACACACACACACACAACCTACTCTCTGACACAGCACTGCACGCAGACAGCACCAACCCTTTACCTCAGTGAGTACACACACACACACACACACACACACACACACACACAACCTACTCTCTGACACAGCACTGCACGCAGACAGCACCAACCCTTTACCTCAGTGAGTACACACACACACACACACACACACACACACACAACCTACTCTCTGACACAGCACTGCACGCAGACAGCACCAACCCTTTACCTCAGTGAGTACACACACACACACACATACACACACACACAACCTACTCTCTGACACAGCACTGCACGCAGACAGCACCAACCCTTTACCTCAGTGAGTACACACACACATACACACACACACACAACCTACTCTCTGACACAGCACTGCACGCAGACAGCACCAAACCTTTACCTCAGTGAGTACACACACACACACACACACACACACACACACACACAACCTACTCTCTGACACAGCACTGCACGCAGACAGCACCAACCCTTTACCTCAGTGAGTACACACACACCACACACACACACACACACACACACACACACACACACACACACAACCTACTCTCTGACACAGCACTGCACGCAGACAGCACCAACCCTTTACCTCAGTCAGTACGTACACACACACACACACACACACACACAACCTACTCTTTGCTCACCAGACACAGCACTACACAAACTACACACACACACACACACACACACACACACACACACACACACACACACACACACACACACAGAGGACCTACTCAGAACTCACCAGACACAGCACCTCCCCTTCACCTCAGTGAGTACACACATACATACACACACACACACACACACACACATATACACACACACACACACAGAGGACCTACTCAGAACTCACCAGACACAGCACCTACCCTTCGCCTCAGTGAGTATAATAAGGACCAGCACATACACAGGCACATGCATGTGTATACATACGAAATATGCACACACACACACACACACACACACATTTCTAAATCCCTACATAGTGAAGACCACATTCCACAACACACACTTTAATGTTGACACACAGCCGGTGTGTTTGTGTTTCCTGAGTAAATGAAATGTGGTGCCCATTATGCTGACCTTTGACCTCTCCTCTTCTCTGTCTGTCTGATAGGATACAAGCCTGTGGCCTGCAGATGGAGTAGGGCCCTCTAGTGGCGTTAGTGAGGTAAGACAAGTCTTCTGTGTCACTGCTTGAAACTCTGTGGACCTTATTCCATGTATAATCCTTACAGCAACAACAGATTAACACACTTTATTTCTTCCTATCTTTTCTTCTTTTTTTTCTTTGTCTCTCTCTTTTTCTTACTTCCCCCCTCTCTCATTTATCTCCCTACCTGTCCCCTGTCTGTCCCTCTCTCCATATCATCCTGTTTTCTTCTCCCTTCTCTCTCTCTCTCTCTCTCTCTCTCTCCCTCTCCCTCTCTCCCTCTCTCTCTCAGCAGCAGACAAATAGCTCTCGGCCCCCAGACCTGGCGGGTTCTCGTGGAGGTGGTGTCGGCGGAGGCGGCGGCATCAGCGCGGGTCGTTTCCAGCCCACGTGGCCGTACCTGCAGCACTCCATCATCGAGCTGCCGCCCACTATCTCACTGTCGGACGGCGAGGAGCCGCCCCCTTACCAGGGCCCCTGCACCCTACAGCTGCGCGACCCCGAGCAGCAGCTGGAGCTGAACCGCGAGTCGGTGCGCGCGCCGCCTAACCGCACCATCTACGACGGGCCGCTCGTCGGCCTCCCGTGCCCCCCCTCCACCTACAGCGGCAGCGGCGCCGCGGGGACCGGGCCCCTCTCGGCGAGCGGCTACCCTCACCAGCCGCGGCAGGAGGGGGCTCCCCCGACGTACAGCGAAGCAGTGGGACATTTCTATCACCCGTCCCCCCCAAGGCACCCGAGGGCGGGTGGCGGGACGGGGGGCCTCGTTCCAAACCCCACGCCCCTCATCCAGGCCCTGGAGAACAGGAACGCACGCAACAAGGAGAAAGCGAAGGGACAGCAGGTTTGAGGGGGTCGCTGGGGGTTGTGGTGGGAGCAGGGGGCCTCCCCATCCAATCCACCTGTGACAGGAACAGTAGGGGGAGGGGTCGGACACTGGTGTGAAAGCCGTCGCACAAACAAAGAGCAGAGAAAAATCTGGAAAAGAACCCTGCGCTTCTTCATATTGCTTGCCTCCACATCCCAGGGAGGCCCCGACGTGATAGATATATTTATGTAAGGTGTCCTCTCCGTAAACACTGCTTCACATCATGACCATGGGAGTACACTATTTTAAAAAACAAACCAGGTGGATCTCCTCCAGTCATTTTTGACTTTCACTTTTGCATTGTCCAGAACCACAAAGGCAAAATTTGATTCCATAATCCATGCTTGTTTATTTTTTATTTACATTTTTTTTTAGCTGAAATCATTCTTTTTGGGGAGTTTAAACACCCTTCTGTTTGTCATGTCCATGTAGGTTTGATGCCTCTATCTGTTTTCCCAGTTGAGTTGAGATCCAAGGGTGGTGGCCGTGTTGGCCCTCCTTCTGTCTGCCAGTGTCCGTAGTTACCAAGACACTGTCCTCTGATTGGCCAGAGGGTGCACTCAGAGGCGTGGCCTGCTTTCATGTCAATCACCTTAGCTTCCAGAGAAATGTTTGCACAAAAGTTGTGAGCAAGACTGTTCTTTAGTCATTTGACAACACACACCACAAACAGATGTCTGGAATTTGTAGCGGAGAGGATCGCCTGCTAAGATAAGTATTTTTTTAAGAATAGAACACCTTCTAAAGAGGAAGTGCTTTTTTTCACCTGTTCTAGAAGTAATCTGTTGGGCAACCAACTGAAACGTATTGAACATTGAGCTATATGTCCCTTCAGTATGTGTATGTCTGCATGTGTATACGTATGCCATATTTTCTTGCTTCCAATGCAAAACCTTGTGCCTCATGCTATCTGTTTTAGGGGGCTAGGAGGAGACAGAGAGACTGGAAGGCTATATTTATGTTAGCCATTTGGTTGACAGAAATAGCTCTTTCCTGCATGCTATAACTGAAACATTGTGTCTGGAGATGATTGGGGAAAAAAACGATATGTGTGTGTTTCAGTGCGATGGTGCAGAAACTGTCATGATGTCACTGAGACCACATTCATAGCTGTGAAGCCCTGCTCACTGTTGGCTTGGAACTTTGATTAGAATGAATCGAGAGTGGCTGAACAATCAGTTTACTCCTCCTCAATGAATTAATCATTCATTAACCATTCACTAACCATTCATTAACCATTGAAGGCACAAGGCTTTGCATTGCCAGTGATGACATATACATGTATATGAAAACTGAACACAAAACTTAAAAGGCACAAAATTATTTATATATATAAAAAACAAAGTTTAAAAATTGCACTATTTATGTATAAGAAACTGGTACGCAGAGGCTTGTGTACAAATGAAAAGCCCTCTTGTGTTTGTAATAAAGGGGGCTTGTGTGTCTGTCAGTCAGTCAGTCAGTGAGTCATTCAGTCAGTCAGTCAGTGTGTGTTTGCGTGTGTCCTAACCTTAAAGCCTGAAGCTACATGTGATGCCCCTTGTCTAGCCCTACACCCAACCCTCATGACAAGCGCTTACGCCAGTACTTGACCCTACACAGCATAGCCCAGAAGCCAGGCGGCGTGCTGCTGAGCACTGGGTTCTCTTGTGCCACAGGGCAGAGCCCTTGAGACAGAGGCGTCCAGCTCAGGTCTAGACCAGAGTAATCCGCCATCTTGAACTGCTCTGTTTAGTGGCCCCAAGCGACGGGACCGTCCTGGTCTGGCAGCAGACTAGGAGGGTAGCCTAAGAGCTGTAACCCTGGGGTTGGTTTGCTAAAAAGCACTGTTGCTAACATCCGCCACAGTCTTTGTAGTCCTGCCACTGGGCATAATTGTATAATGACAAGAACTGTGACAGAAATTAGCAACAATGCTTCGCAGAGAATCACCCCAGACGCGTCTTAGATCCGTCCGAGACTCGGCAGCTTATTCACCTTTTGCTGTCTGTGTGCGTCTGGCTCTGCTTGAGGGAGCCAGACGCACATACACAGCCAGTCATCTGTAGCCATGGTCTGTGGCGTATTGCCCCCTCTATAGGTTGGTGTAGGTATAGCTTCAGTGGCTCCTGTGTCCTGCTGTGTCCAAGGGTCAAGTGTGGTTGAGGGCACGGGGCCTCAGCACTTTAAAGATGAATAGGGAGGGATGAAGACACCATCCCCAGACAGCACTGGTCTCCTAGCCTTTTTATGCAAGAGCTCCCCCCAGAGGCCTGAAGCCACAGTGGGGACCTCCAGTGTGCTAGCATCCCAATGGAGAAAGAGAGGGGGAGAGAGAGAGGGAGAGGGAGACGGAGAGAGACAAGACGAGACAAATCAAACCTCTGCTCTCTTCAGTTTGGGAGGACTGCGGGTCTTGGCATCCATTCACATGCTTTTCCACGGGGCTGATGGAGTGGGAACAGGGTGATCTGTTGTCAGTTGTTGCATATTAGTCCCATCTCCTAGTTCAGCCCCTTGGGCCACCTTCACTCGTCACCATGGGCGAGGTCAGGTTGTAAAACCCCTGTGTCTGAAGAGTGGACCAAGCAAATCACAGGCAGGTTGCTAACTAGTGTCCCTTTGTGCACTGGCTGCCCCTGTTCTGCTCCACCCTAGTGTGCCGCACTGGTATGTGGAGCGTCGGCTCTGCGGCCTCGGTAGGTGCTTAGAGAAATGCATGTGAAAACGAGACCTTTTAATCACGTAAATGATAGACGACCCAAATGAGCCGCCAAACGCCAGACTCTTTAGACCCTAACCCAGGGCTCTGGACTGACTCTGAGTGGTGTTAGGGGTGATCACACCCAATCCTCAGCAAGGGTGGATTACTAGTATACACCACACACATACATACATACACACACACACACACACACACACACGTGTGTATTTGTCTGGCTTTGGTGAGCTCCTTCAGGGAACCAGTGCTGTCTGAACCCACATCTATGGGGAAAGTAAACAAAAAAATCTGGTTTAGGTTGAATGAATAGAGTTTGATAAGAGGGGATTTGCTCATTAGTGAATGAAGTGTTGCTTTGGCCACTGAGGCAGACTGTGCCTAACTTCCCCTTAAGACATGGCAGAATCATATGTCTTATATCAGCCATGATCACAGGGAGAGGTAGAGGTACTCCTTACTGCTAGGCCAAGGCTGGTATGCAACACACAAGCGCGCGCACACACACACACACACACACACACACACACACACACACACACACACACACACACACACACACAACAGTACTGATCAATGTGTGCTTGTGTGTCCGCTTGTGTTTGTTCAAGTCCCTTACAATTTCTCTGCATTTCTTGGAGGTCTCGGTGAAAAAGGCCTCTCTTTAAATATGATGTGTGTTTGTGTGTATGAATGTGGACATTGATGATGATAATGTTGTTGGTGAGGATGATGATGATTATGATGACGATTTTAAAGAGGTTTTGTGGAGAATGTTGCAATACACCTATTATTTGCCTTTTAATAATGTAGTTATGTTCATTCACAGAGAATTGTAACATTTGTTATTGTTGTTGTTGTTATTATTATTGTTTAGTTTTGTAGAAAAAAAAGAAATGTAATTTTGTTCAGATTTCACTCAACACAAATGCAGAAGTGTACTGAAGAGACCTGCTCTTCCTTCAGCTTTGGACTCCCCTGTGTGTGTGTAGTTATGGAGACTTTAACACACACACACACACACACACACAAACATATCTGCACTTAGGTCAACCTGACTGGCTACATTTCTGAATACCTTTTGCTTCTTCTAGATGTGTGCCTTTTTGAGGAGTATAAAAGCCGAAAGTCGTTTGAAACGTTTAGGGCATTTAGCTCTGTACGGTGTTGCCTTTTCTCACTTGAATCCCTGCTTTTTAATATAATGCCAAAAAATCATTTCTAAATAGAAATTTACAAAAAAAAAAAAAAACATACAACTGAGAATAGCTAACCTTTGAACTCTCAACGCAGTGTAGAGGCCAGACTAGTAAACGCAGGGCAGGACACTGATCTGCAACACGCTGATCAAACCCTAGAGCCCGTCAGTCTTATATGAAGCCAGTCTCCTGTGGTCTCCCTGCCTTCCTCATAGTCTCTGAGAGGCCCACGGAGATGCACTAGCAATGAAGTGAGCTTCCTGGATTAGCTACTGTAGGTCATTTCAGACGTAAGCGCTGGTCTCAAAAAGGAACGGCACTTTTGAAACAATAGATGCCTGCTGATGCAGTGTTCTTTTAGTGAGTCAAGCACTGAGTCCTAAAGTAACCTGGTTAAGCCAGCGACTTGGCTTCGTGTAGTCCAACCTTATGATCTCCCTGAGACGGGCTCGTCTGCAGTAGACGTGCTTTTCTGAAGTTATCCGTCTCCGTCATTGCGCGCCTGTTTGTACGCTGCCCTGTAGACTTGAAGCGATCTTCACCTCTACGCCTGTCCTGTCTGTGGCCTCTCGGCCACCTCATCATGAAAAGTCTTTGGGAGGAAAAACTAAATCAAATAAGGGCTTGATTGTAGTGGCACAGGGTGAGTCAGTACAGTGTGTAACCCATTTAAACAGTAACTGTTTGCTGTAACACACACTAAAACACCCCTGCGGGTGCTTTTAGTCCTCAGACTGTCCTTTTGTTTTGTTTTGTTTTGTTTTATTTTGTTTTGTTTGTCTCATCTCTCTTCTGTCACATGGTTGATGCCAATCTGTTGCCATGGTGACTAAAATCTAAGACAGCTTATTGGCTGGCTACTCTTAACTGCTCACTTGAAAACAATCCTGTTCATGTTGTATTTATATTGGATCTTTTAAATGTGTTGTTGCGTTTGTATATTTGTTTAAGAAGAACAGACTGTAGCTATTAAACATTTTAATTAGCCCTGATTAAAACAATAAAAAAACGATTTTATAAAATAACTTCTTTTCATCCTGTTGTGTTTTTTTTCTCTCAGTCAGGGCACAGTAATGACACAGTAACTAATACTGCATCAAGACACAGTAATGACACACAGTCACTAATACTGCATCAGGACACAGTAACGACACACTCATATTGCGTTAGGACACTGTAAGAACACACACACTCATATTGCGTTAGGACACTGTAAGAACACACACACTCATATTGCGTTAGGACACTGTAAGAACACACACACTCATATTGCGTGAGGACACTGTAAGAACACACACTCAAATACTCAGGACAAGTAGACACATTTTTATTATTATGAAAATGCACAAGAGGATGTATAGTGATTACTATGAGAAAATGTCTCAACCAGTTTCTAACTGATGGGGGATGTGGCTTTGAACTGAATCAGCATCATTATATGGGATATACGTTCTTTTAAACCTTATGCAAGATTTTTTATTTATTTGTAACTATGGAGCGCACCCCAATCATCAATGAACACCTTCAGTTATTGCCAATACTTGTGGGTGTCTTTGTGGGTGGTGGTGGCATAGCGGTTAAGGAACCAGGCTAGTGTGCTAGTATCCTGGAAGTTGTGGGTTCAAATGCCAGCTGCCACCGTTGTGCCCTTGAGCAACGCACTTAGCCCTAAGTTCCTCTAAGGGAGACTGGCCCAGATGTAATTGATAACTGACAAAATGTGTCTGCTAAATGCATACATGTAAATATAATGTTCTTTGCGAGCTGAAGGATCAGGATATATCATATACTGATGGCAGGTCATTTCTACACTCAGGTAAAGGTTGTTTGTGTGCACCCCAGGAACAGGTCATCTCTACAGTGAGATAAAGGTCATATGTGTGCACCCCAGGAATAGGTCATCTCTTCAGTGAGATAAAGGTCATCTGTGTGCACCCCAGGAACAGGCCATTTTCATCCATGCATGGAAACTGCCAGATCACATGACTCCTCCAGGCTTCCAAATACTGGAACTGTGCCAGTGCTGGCATCTAATCTAACTCTTTTGAATACTCCTCAAAGATGTTCAGCTCATCCAAATGACTTGTGTGGCACTCCGACATGATCATGTAACGTGTGCATCATCATCCACTAGGTGGCAGTGTCTCCTTAGAGAGTCTGTTTCACTGCAACAGTTCTGCTAGTCCATCCCTATTCATGACGAGACACACAAGGGTCCACGGCTTGCTTGGACGCATATGGGTTTTATTGGTTCTGCATGAAAAATGTATGGCACACAGCCTATGTGATCTAAAAATGTACCCTGGGTGGTCTGAAAAATGTAAGATTTAACAACCGTGTATCCAGAAGCAAACTAGCAGGCAAGATTCAAATAAAACATAATAATTCAAACAGGAACATTATTACCCATACAGGAAGTTGTGTACACACACACAAACACATATACATACATGACCAAAGAGAGAGATCTTTCTGTGCATCAGAATATCAGTCCTCAACAGTTTAATGCTTTGTATTGTTTCTCATGCCCTTTGTCTGTCTCTCCCTTCAAAGATATTTCCATGTGGGGAGAGATAGACAACACAGATGCTAAATTGAACAGAAATGTAGGGAAATACAAGAAATACACCTATCACAAAGTCACAAATGACACAAGATAACCTTCCCAAAGTAATTTCCTGAATATTAGCCACACCATACAGGTCAGTGTTTTATGCAAACAAAAAAAACAAATCCATGTATTGACCTCACCCTTGTATTAACCTCACCCATGTATTAACCTCAGTTTACTAAACATTTCCTACTGAATCACAGTCAGATCAGATCAAGCAGCATGATGGAGATGCAATCCTGTATACAGCCCTCACCCATGTATAAACCTCATGGATGAAGACATTTAGCAAAATCAATCTATTAGCCGCGGTTAATAATCGGGAAATTACAGTAACCGCTATCTTATGTGCTGTGTGCCATAGGCATCTGGGGCACTGGAGAACAGAGTGGGGTTACATGTCTGTCTGGGTGACTAAAAAAAGATGGAGGGATGGGGGTTGAACGAGAGATGGAGGAGTGGAAGGAGAAGGCTCTGCCACTTTAAGTTCCCCGGAGTTTAACTGACCCAAAATAAATGGAGGGAGGGAGAAGAGGAATGGGATGCAAGTGTTTTTTTCCACTGTACCTGAAAGTTAGGGACACCTTGCCCCATATACAAAGAGTGATCTATCTCAGCACCCGTCTCGTCCTCTCTCTCTCTCTTTTCTCTGCTCTCTGCTACCTCTCTCTTTCTCTCTCTTGTTTTCTCTGTCTCTTACATACACATACACATGCACAACGTCTGTGTTTCTCCTTCCATTGAATCCTTCTCACACACAATCCTCTCAAAGGAGAAAACCCACTTGTTAATCATTATGTGCATTGTACCTTTTCAGAATAATACATTTTCACATGCCCAGAACATTTCATACACGTTTTCTCAACTATTTCAGTAGTTGTCAATATGTAGCAATGTCTTATTTTTGTTATTATCTTTTTATAAGAAATACCAGATAGGCAATATGATTGCATAACACCTCTTGCGAATTCAGACTGAAATGAGTGCACACACACACACACACACACACACACACACACACACACACACACACAAATACATAATAGGTAAGTATACCAGAAAAAGGAGAATTAAGAGATTAAGAGAACTGAAAGATGTGCATTCATTCACAGTTAAAACTGATTATTGCAGCTTATCAGAGACAGTATGTTCCCTCCTCACACTAAGGCTGTACTAAGGGCTTCTGAAACGGAAGAGAGTGGAAGAGACATGTGGTAGAATAGCAGTCTTATGACTTTGTGTTGACACTTCTAGGTCTCCACCTGCCTGACACACACACACACACACATGCACACACATATATATAGGCCATATACATCATGGTATTGTTAGGGAGATGCAGCATGGAGTCAGAAGTAAGAAGGCAAACGAGATTCGGAGAATCTGTGTGTGTGTGTGTGTGTGTGTGTGTGTGTGTGTGTGTTTAAGCGTTCACCTGAGGACCTGCCACAACCACCACACAAACATGTACACATGCAAACGTTTTCCAGCTCTCTGTGTCTCTCTCCCTCTATGGTTCAGTCGCTCGCTTGGACATTGTGTAACGCACAGCTCTGCTCCCACACATAAATCTAGGCCACACTTTCCTGCACTGCGGACAGACTAAAAAACAGGACAACATCGCAAACACACACATACAATCTCACACACACACACACACACACACACACACGGTTTCATATGCAGACACATCATAAAGCACGACAGAGAATTACTTAAAATCTGCTTACATAAAAACTGAGTACCGAAATCACATCTGTACACTATCTCTCTTTCTCTCTCTCTCTCTCTCTCTCTCACACACACACACACACACACACACACAGAGTGAGAGAGAGAGAGACATACTCAGCAACATTATACACCAGTGTCTGAGTCAGTGATGCATATAACCACATGTGTGAGAATCATAATGGCAGAACATCAATAGTGTGGGGCCTGTCAGGGTTACACTTGCTCTAACCGAAACTCTCTCTCTCTCTCTCTCTCTCTCTCTCTCTCTCTCTCTCTATCTATCTATCTCTTTCACACACTCTCTGTGTGAGAGAGTGAGAGAGAGAAAGAGAAAGAGAGAGAGATACCGTTACAGTAATATACAATTAACGTCACACAATGCTTACTCTTGTCTCTGACTGTGTTCATGTGTGAGTGAACGGGAGGCACGGAGGCAGGGTGCGCTCAGAGTTTAGGGTGTGTGTTGGGTATGTGTTATCTGCACCTGGTCGACGTCACGACTCTCAAGTCCACGGAGGAGCCTGTGAGCGACCTCCACTTCCTCATACGGTGGAATGTAAGTGGCGGGCAACGAACTTGAAGAAAAGGATTGAGATACCAAAAAGGCGAGGAGTTTTTTCTCTTTTTTTGCCAGAGAGAGTGGTAAGTTGCGTCTCAGTAAAGGGGACAGTTTTTAGACACAGCAGGAAAGTAGAGAATCATGCTGTAGAAATGTTTTTTCTCTAGTGCTGCTTTAACATCTCTTTAACAAGTGTGAACTTGACTGCCATCGCTCTCTCTGCTCTCTCTCCTGCTCTGACACTCTGCGCTTGAGATCAATTTGCGCTCTTGTTTGTACTGTTACTCGCTTGCATTTCGCGTGCACTAGCCTACTTCTGCGTTTATTTTTCTGTCTAGAACAGTCATGGAAAGCTTTCAAGGTAATAGCTTATTCTTTTCTGGCTCAAATGCCTTAGGGGAAGGGAGGTGACATGTGTCAGGCGAGAGCTCTTGCCAGTTATGGTCCTAAGTCGTATGCACATTACCTTACCTGCTCTCTACCGCATACTCTGCCTATACGTGTTTTTTTTTTAACCAGATGTTACAATCTGGCCACATGTAACGTATCCCAATTCCGCTAAAGCGCAGTACTGCGGAAACGCTACTGCGCATATTTACACACCTTCAGGATGTGAAAATAACCAAACATGCCGCTAAGAGACTAAAGTGGTTGGTTGAGTTGAGGTGTATGGCTAATGCTGCCACAGATGGTGTAAGGTAGGTCAGCAGTCACAACAGAAATGATCACCTCACTCCACAAAAAAATGCAGACATGTTTGTCACGGGGAAGCATCCTTCTCTTTCCTTGATCTTTCAGTCTGAAATTCTTGCTCTTATAAATGCTCTATTAATGTCGTCTGAGAAGCTGATTTTAGTCGTAATGGCAGTGATACAGAGGTTACCCTGGTTGGAGCACTCTGGCTAGTCGGTATCCAGGTCAAAGCAGGGATGCTTTATTTAGAGGGGTGCAGTCAGAGCAGGCACAGACACAGGGATGCGTTGGAGCAGGAGCGCACTGCTTGGCTTATAAGAGGACCGCAAAAGTTAGGGAAACTGTGAAAATCCTCCTTTAAATTAATCCTTGTCTCATATGTACGTTGTGTAACTATTCTCACAGTGTGGTCACTCACTTTTTTTCTGTTGACATTAGCCTGCATGCGCACCTATTGTACTGTCCTAGCGCTTCTAGATAGTCAAGCAGTCAAGAGTCCAGTATCAGAAACCTCACTGCCACCAAACATCACATCAAGGTTTCTTGTTCCATTACCATTCAATGTAATGTTTGCTATAGTAAGAGTGCTCGTGTTTTTCAAAGGGTGCTGGTTCTTTTAATGGCATAGACAATTTAACTTCTCAAACACTTGACTTTTTTCCTTTGTGTTGTTGTAGACATGTCACATGTTGGCAGGTCAAATTATTCCATCATGGGATCTACTATGAAATTGGAAGAGATTATGTAAAAGGCAGCTAATTGACTAGCAGGATCAATTTCTCTCTCTCTCTTTCTCGCTTTCTCTCCCGCTCTCTCTCTCTCTCTCTCTCTCACACACACACACACACACACACACATTTTG
This sequence comes from Tenualosa ilisha, assembly GCA_015244755.2. NCBI lineage: Eukaryota > Metazoa > Chordata > Actinopteri > Clupeiformes > Clupeidae > Tenualosa > Tenualosa ilisha. Next base: position 121,073 of record PYXC01000499.1, read on the forward strand.
TTTGTGGGCTTCAGCTGTGTTGGCGGATTGAAAGAGTTGCATGTTTAGACATGTTGGCCTTAGGAACGCATAGAGGAGTTTTCTTCCTATCTAGTTTAGGTGCTGGGCTGGTCTGTGTTCCTGGGCTGCATTGAAATTGTGCTTTGGACTTGTAGGTGTGTGTACATGTTCAGGAAACTGTGAATCCGAGCCAGCTTTGGCAAAGAGGTGTCATAATGCTCTATTTTTGTGTCTCTCCCCTCAGATTGCACGCGTGTGTGTGTGTGTGTGTGTGTGTGTGTGTATGTGTGTGCATGAGTGTGTGTGTCTGAGGTGTGAAAATGGCGCCGTTTCTGCGGATATCATTTAGTGCATATGACATGGGGGCTTTGCCTACATGCGCAGAGTCTCCATTCTGTGCTGTCAAGATGAAGGAGGCTCTTGGGACAGGTATGTGTGTGTTTGTGTGTTTGTGTTTGTGTGTGTGTGTTGTTCAAGCTATTTTATTGATTAACTTAGACAGAAACTCTACAAAGACACTCCATTAGTAGGACCCATTTCATTGTGTGCTTTTAAGTGTGTGTGTGTGTGTGTGCCCTTCATATAAACAATGCTGTGTGTGTGTGTGTGTGTGTGTATGCCTGGGTGTGGTTGGCCTGCTCAGAGCGTGGGAAGACCCTGGTCCAGAGGAAACCCACCATGTACCCTGCCTGGAGGGCCAGTTTCGATGCTCATGTCTATGAGGGACGGGTCCTCCACGTGCTACTCATGCAGACTGCTGAGACACCATTGGCTGAGGTGACTATGGGTGTGTCTGTTCTGGCTGAGCGCTGCAGGAAGGGAAATAATCGAGCAGAATTTTGGGTGAGTGGTTTGTCAGGTGGGGGGACTGGGGCTAATAGGTCTGCATGACACATATATATTGCCATGACTTGTAGATACTCTGTGCTGACATGAAATTGCTATGTGTGTGTGTGTCTGTGTGTGTGTGTGTGTGTGTGTGTGTCCTCGTATGTAGGTTGATCTTCAACCCTCGGGAAAAATCATGATGTCTGTGCAGTACTTTCTAGAGGATGCAGACACAGGTAAGATGAATGTTTGCAGTCATACTACGTAACACTATACGTTTTTTATTATACATAAAGGCTAATAATATTTAGGAAGAAGAAAATCATCTAACATTCTACACCGTAGATGATTGACATCATAGTTTACAATTCATACATAAATAGATTCATAGTAAGTCAGCAATAAGCAAGGTCAATAACACATCAGTAATAAGCAAGGTCAAAATCAAGTTTTGGTGACTCATACCCTTATCCCATATACCCTCATACCCACTCAAACCCCTATCCTATATCCATACCCGTAGCCTCTAATGCAGACTCTAGGCATGGCAACAAGCCAAAAAATCACACATAAGAAAAGTTTTACTCTGATATGTTTACTCTACAATAGTTTAACAGAAGTTCAAGACTGAGCTGCAGAGGACTTTCTATGCTGCCACTGTAGAGTCTGTTAGTTCTGGAAACATCACTACTTGGCATGACAACTGCACCTCTCAGGATAGGATCGCCCTGCACAGAGTAATTCACCATGCTGAAAAAATCAGCAGGACCTAATCTGGCAGAGCGACAGGGCATATACTCCAGGCAATGACAGACTAGGGCAAACAGGATTATCAAAGACACGCACCACCCCAGTCACAATGTCCTTCAAAGGACAGCAGTTCCGTTCTTTCAAGACCAGAACTGAGAGACTAACAAGGAGCTTCTTTTGCCCAGCCATACGCTTTATGAATGCATAACCTCCTCAACTCACTTTGCTTACATGCATTTATGTAGTCATTTATTTTAAATATTATTATTTTATTTTTATTTATTATAAATTAATTAAAAAAATATTTATTTAATTTATTATATTATATTATATTATATTATATTAGAGATTCTTGTCTTGCACAGAAATAGTGTTAGTCACTATCTCAATTTCACTGCTCTTTGTACCCGAACAAATATGCATGTGACAAATACATTTATTTAATCTTTAATTTTTAATCTGAATTGTATCTCAATTTATTCTCTCACTCGTTTATTCTATTGTCCTATTTTGCTGAGACATCTGAAAATAATCCAAATCTATTCTTGGTTGCTATTGTTCTTTCCCTATGTGAAGTAGACTGGAGCTGGCAGATATGCTGTAGTTACATACCGGCCTAACATATAGCAGGCGTGTTCCTCATAAACACCATACTCTGCAGCTATAGACTTGAACAGACATGAAATCATGCCTGGCTGCACCAAGCAGTCATTAGTAGGTTTGCTCCATCAACACCTATGAAACCTTTAATGTCTCTTCAGTACACACAAAATGTACTAAGTCACTTAGTCTACTTATTTTGTGTCAAATGTGACATTTCAAATGTTTCATTCTTGGTATAAAAAGTAAAGAGTATTATCAAGAACAAAACAAAAAAACATGTTTTCTTCTCCTTTTTGTTTCTTCATCCTCATTTCTCTCTCTCTCTCTCCTTCTCTCTCTGTCTCTCCATCTTTTCTTGTGTGGTAGAGTGTAATCGGCAGTCTGTGATGATGGAAGAGGAACTTCCCACATTGAACCGCAGGAGGGGAGCCATTAAACAGGCCAAGATCCACTTCATCAAGAACCACGAGTTCATCGCCACATTCTTCCGACAGCCCACCTTCTGCTCTGTTTGCAGGGATTTTGTCTGGTTAGTTTACCCGATGTGTGTGTGTGTTTTGTGTGAATGTGTATGTGTGTGTCTGTGTATCCATTTGTGTTTGTGTGTGTATGTGTGTGCCTGTGTATCCATTTGTGTTTGTGTGAGTAAGTGTGTGTGTTTGTGTGTGTGTGTGTGTGTGTGCGTGCTCAGCCCATCTTCTGCTCTGTCTGCAGGGACTTCAGATGTGGTCAATTTACTTGGTTTATGTGTGTGTGAGTGTGTGTGTGTGTGAGTGTGTGTGTGTGTGTGTGTGTGTTACTGAGTTAGTGAGAATCGAGATAAGAATAGAACCGTGTTTAATGTTTATTCCATTGGAAACACGCCTCCATTGTTCATTTCTTATTCTATTCAGCTGTAACGGTCATTGCTGTGGTAGTTACAGTAGTAATTGTTCATAGTTAGGCTACATTATTCATGATTATATTTTCTCAGACAGAAACATCAGTTTATGTGCCAAAGTCTAAAAGTTGTTACAGTGTGATGATGCTGATAAGCTTTTTGAGACCTTATTCACACAATAGTTGTCAAAGAATTGATAAGAGAACTGAAGAACTTAAAAAATGGAAGATCCCATCCCTGTGTGTGTGTGTGGGAGTGTATCGTGTATCTGTATGTGTGTGTGTGTGTGTATCTATGTATGTGTGTGTGTGTGTGGGGGGGGGTGTATCTGTGTGTGTATGTGTATGAGTGTGTGGGTGGGTGTGTCTATCTGTGTGTGTGTGTGCGTGCGCGTGTGTGTGTGTGTGTGCGCATGTGTGTGTTTATATGCATTCACAGATGTGCTCATGTTCATTGGTGCATAGCTACACTGCTTGTTTCTGTTTCAGTACACTTTGATCCTGTGTGTGTGTGTCTGTAGGTTTTATAACCCCACCACCTGCTCTAGATACTTCTGGAAAGTTCTCAAAGAGCACCTAGGCTGCAGCTCACTCCACTTCAGACATGCTTAAAATCTGACCCAGACACACAAGGCCCAATCCTGTTTGTCAGGACCAAATGCCCTTTAAAACCACAATCTGCCCTCTCATATTCCTCTCATGTTTGATTGTTCCCACATGTAGCTGGACCACCTTCCAAAATGTTAAATGGAGAGATGGTCAGGACACTGTAGATCACAGCATACAGACAGATAAATAGATAGATAGATAAATAGATAGATAGATAGATAGATATAGATAGATAGATAGATAGATAGATAGATAGATAGATAGATAGATAGACAAACAGATAGATATCTGAGCGGCATTAATTCAAGTCAGTTAAGTCAATACACACAAATGACAACAAAGCCTACCAAAGCACACACCTTGTGGTTGAGAAGGTACTAAAAGTAACCCCTAAGTTATACAGTAACTCCAGGCCCTTCTAACTACCAGTGGAGGACATCCAAGGACAGTCAGATGCCCAGCTTTGAAACACTCTCCCCAGCTATGTCTAACATAACATCACGCCTGCAACTTTCCAGACAACAGTGCTTACCACAACTTCCTGACCTACATAAAAGGACCGAGCACAGCACAGGAAGGCTATCGCTATAGCTAGCATGTTTACTTCAATACTTGCGTCAGATGGATGCAACTTTATTCTCTCTGGTTGAGGTGGTGGAGAACTGGGGGTTGAAAAGAAGCTTTATATATGGTCATTGGTCACTGTAATGTGGTGGATGGAAAGAAATGGTCAGTAGAAGAGTGAATTATACTCAGTGATCATGTCTCACTCTGTTTGTTTCATTCTCAGGGGACTCAATAAGCAAGGGTACAAGTGCAGACGTGAGTTTGCTTTGTCACACGTGAACGTACACACACACACACAGACACACATATACACACACGCACACACACACACACACACACACACACACAAACACACATGCAAGGAAGACACACAAGAATATACTCTTCTGCGATTCATTTTCCAATATACATGCATATGCATGCACACACACGTGCCCACACACACAGGCACACACACACTCGCACATAAACACAAAGACATACACACACGCACACATACACATGCACACAAACACACATGCAAGGAAGACACACAAGAATACACTCTCCTGCTATTCACTTTCCAACTAATTTGTCTGTTGGTGTTTCCCTCCCAGAGTGCAATGCGGCTATCCATAAGAAATGCATTGATAAGATCATTGGCAGATGCACTGGGACTGCGGCCAACAGCCGAGACACAGTGGTAAATATGAGTCAATAGATACATAGTTACTTTATTCTACTCTTCTCTCTGTTTTGTGGAGAGTGACGAGGAAGACTATGATGATGATTGTATGTGTCTGTGTGTGTGTGTGTCTGTGTCTGTGTTTGTGTGTGTAGTTTCAGAAGGAACGTTTTAAGATTGACATGCCGCATCGTTTCAAGATTCACAACTACATGAGTCCTACCTTCTGTGACCACTGCGGAAGCTTGCTGTGGGGTTTGGTCAAACAGGGACTCAAGTGTGAGGGTAAGTCTGTGTGAGAGTGTGTGTGAGTGTGTCCATGTACACTGGTGCGAAATGACCTAACAAAAAGTAGAAGTACTCTCAGGCTGTGAAGTTTATTTATGAACATGGCCTTCTGTTAGCGTCTGGAGTTAAGTGGTAACACCAAACTAAACTCACTTCTTGTGCTCCCTTCAGACTGTGCGATGAACGTCCACCATAAGTGTCAGAAGAAAGTGGCCAACCTCTGCGGCATCAACCAGAAGCTGCTGGCAGAAGCTCTCACTCAAGTTGGCCAGGTATGAATGTCAACTGATACACTCGAGCACGTATTGCCTGTGGCATTCAGAGCTCGCGCTGCACAGAAAGCGCTGGAAATCCCCTCTAAGAGCGCAGGGTGTTCACGTTTGCTCTTGTGTGCTGGTGAAACGTAATTGCAAGTGCCAGTCACTGGGGGCTTAATGTCTGGGGATCATTCTTGGCCGTTTCATTTCAGTTTTGTTTTGTCTGATATATCCTCTCCCTCTAAATTTTCTCTCCTTCTGTCCTTTTCTTCTTCTCTCTGTTATATCCTTCTCTTTTGTCTTTCTGCCCCACCCCCCGCTCTCTCTTTCTTCTTCCATCTCTTTCTCTCTGTTTAATGCCCGTCTCATTCCCCCTCTCTTGTGTAGAAATCCACTCGTCGTCCTGAATCTAAAGACCAGGACACAAGTGTGTACCAGGACTTCAACAACAGCTCAGGATTAGACACTAATGGTGAGATCATATTACTGTAGAATTCATATTTACACTCACTTGATTGAAAACACGACCTCTACATGAAGCTCCTGTTTTCTGTGAAGTTTTTTTCTGTTTCTAAAAGGCAGTGAGAAACAGGTGTAGGCATCTGATGACTGAAGCCAGACATTGCGCTGAACCCCCGTTGTAATCTTGACATTTACTGAACCTGTGTCACCAGCTAGAATTAGGCTGAGGGAGGCTTATCCTGAAACTGGAATGACAACAGTTCACTCCTTTCTTTAACATTCTCTATAAAAGGTTAACATGGTCAGCATCATCATTAGATGGAGCAATATTTACATAACATTCTTCAGTTATCTTATCTGTCTTATCAATTACATGCTACTTTACTGTAAAACTCAGTATTTAAGTCACCCGAGATCACAACCTACTCAAGAATATGTAGAGAGTGTGGTGCTTGTTCTTAGTTCTTAGCTTCTTAGGCATAGACAAGCTAATGGCTTTTGACCATACTCACCTGTAGCTGTGACCTGGATTGGTCAGCAAGGCTGATCAGAGACCACTGAAAGAAAACAAGCAAGTACAAAAGAGAGTGTGAACCTGCAAGTCAAAGGTGGCCTTTTTGGAAAGGACCTCTGCAATAGGATAAACCAGTTCCACCTGCATTATGAAGACCTAATAATATCTCTGTTTCTTGTAGGGGCTATACATATTTAAATAAATATATCACAATAAATATATCACAAAGCTGCCAGTATCACAGGCTGCGTTTGTGTGTGTGTGTGTATGTATGCGTGTGTGTGTGTGTGTGTGTGTATGTATTGTGTTATGTTCACAGATGGAGCTCCTTATGGTTGCCTGTGGGATGGGACGGGCCCTCGCCCCACCTCACGCATCTCACACCAGACATGCATCAGCATCGACAACTTCATACTGCACAAGGTGCTGGGCAAAGGGAGCTTTGGCAAGGTAACACACGCACACGCACACACACACACACACACACACACACACACACACACTTTATCCTGTAAATGATGCGAGGGCAAAGGGAGCTTTACCAAGAGAATGTACATATATGCACACACACTCACACACACATACTAGCACAATTAATTGAGTCACTTAACAGCCACACTCCAGTAGTAACCTCAGACAAAGGAAGGACCAGGTTTGCTGGCTAGGAGCATTGAAATAGATACATAGAAACATAGTTCTATGGAACACGTCAGTGCGGGTGCCATATTGCTAGGGACAACATTTCCCTAAAATGAATGGAAGTCAGTTAGGAGTAAGTGACAGGTCCTTGGTGCATACTGCCACCTACTGTAAAGGAGTGTGTAATGGAATTTAGCAGACAATGGCGTTGTCCCTAGCAAGATGGCGGCACCGTTGACGTACAGGCATGTTTGAGAGCCTAGCGTGGCTTCTGTGGCTAGGAGGCTAAAATCTATGCTATCTGGTTCTATCTGTTTTTATTCTGCTTAGATGTAGACTTAAGAATATGAGATAAATAGTTGTTCACTCCCTGTGTGAACGTGTCTATGCGTGTGTGTGTGTGTGTGTGTGTGTGTGTGTGTGTGTGTGTGTGTTGTCAGGTGCTGCTGGCGGAGCTGAGAGGCAGTGGGGAGTATTTTGCGGTGAAGGCGCTGAAGAAGGACGTGGTGCTGATGGATGATGATGTGGAGTGCACCATGGTGGAGAAACGAGTCCTTGCTCTGGCCTGGGACAACCCCTTCCTCACACACCTTTACTCCACCTTCCAGACCAAGGTAACACACACACTCACACACACACACCACACACACACACACAGAAATCCAAACACACCAACACACTGTGTGTATCTGCAGCTGCTAATGTAGTTGTTACTGTATTGTAACAGGAGCATCTGTTCTTTGTGATGGAGTATCTGAATGGGGGAGATCTCATGTTTCATATTCAGGAGAAAGGACGATTTGATCTATACAGGGCCACGTAAGTATACACTCCCTGCCAATACACACACGCACACACACACACACACACACACACACACACACACAAAGGCAAAGTCATATTCAGCATGTATACTGTCCCACCTTTGCCAAACACACACAAGGACACAAATTTCAGGCAGAAACGCACAATTTTCTTCATTTCTCTCTGTCTCACACACATACACAAACACACACACACATACATTTTGCAAGCTCACACACAGAGACACATACAAACACACTTATCTTCTTACCTTCCTCTGCTTGTGTTTTTAGATTCTACTCTTCAGAGATTGTATGCGGTCTACAGTTTCTACATTCCAAAGGCATCATCTATAGGTAAACTTTTCTAAACCCCCCAACACACACACACAACCAACCAATCACCAGCCTCTCTGCCAAGTGTATGTTATTAAGTGCATGTTACTAAGTGTATGTTACTAAGTGCATGTTACTAAGTGTATGTTACTATGTTACATAGCATGTGTCCTTTTATTTACCTACCCATCTGTGCTGACATCTCTCTCCCTTTCTTTCTCTCTCTCATTTTCTCTATCTCTCTGTCTATCTGGCATTCATAGGGACCTGAAGCTGGATAATGTGATGCTTGATGGTGATGGGCACATAAAGATTGCTGACTTTGGGATGTGTAAGGAGAACGTGTTCGGGGAGAACCGAGCCACCACCTTCTGTGGCACCCCCGACTACATCGCCCCGGAGGTATGGAGCAAGGCCAACATCAAAGCGTAATCAAGAAACCTGAACCGTTACAGTAATGTTAATAGCAGACTTTCATTACAATAAAACCTCAAACAATGTTCTGAAAAAACATTACCATTGTGGTAGTCAGTGAACAGAAAATTTACATTTTTACTGTGATGACGTGTATGTGTGTGTGTGTGTGTGTGTGTGTGGTTGTTTGTGTGTTGGTTTAGATCCTGTTAGGCCAACCGTACTCATTCTCGGTGGACTGGTGGTCATTTGGTGTGCTGGTTTATGAGATGCTGATTGGTCAGTCGCCATTCCATGGAGACGATGAGGACGAGCTCTTTGAGTCCATCCGAGTCGACACGCCTCACTACCCTCGCTGGATCACTAAGGACACCAGAGATCTACTGGAGAGGGTACAAACTCTCTCTCTCTCACTCTCTCTCTCTCACACACACACACACACACACACAAAAGTAAACTGACCACTCACAACATCCCTGCAGACTGAGCAGTGGGCTGCCCCCCCCCACACACACACACACTCACAAGGCAAAACGAGTGTATTTATATGGTGTACTGGTAATTCAAAATGCTTAACACACTCTGTCAGCAAACCCCTCACATTCATTTCTCTGTGCTTCTCTCTAGTTGTTTGAGCGTGATCCTTCACGCCGCCTGGGAATTGTGGGTAGTATTCGAGGCCATAGTTTCTTCAAGACCATAAATTGGTCAGCTTTAGAAAGAAGAGAAGTGGACCCTCCGTTCAAACCAAAAGTGGTACGTTCCATTTTCATCTCCTGCGTCTGAGTCTTTGCATGGCCATCCTACATATTTATGTTTAGAACCTGTCTCTTCTCCCTTTTTTTGATCGACACAGAAAGCACCCAATGACTGCAGTAACTTTGATCGAGAGTTCCTGAGCGAGAAGCCCCGCCTATCCCACAGCGACAAGAGTCTGATTGACTCCATGGACCAGAGCGCATTTGCAGGCTTCTCATTCATCAACCCCAAGATGGAGCACCTCGTGCAGAAGTGACGGAGAAGCACTTTCCCTCGACAACCTCCTGTCCCTCAGGGCTGACTGGGTCACCTGGATAGCCTAGGATGGAAGTGCCAGCCTCTGCACCCAAGACTAGCCGCAGATTGTGTGTATATTCCTACATGTGCTCATGTATACCTTGCACACATTATCCTCTCAGCGTATGGCAAAGCAATATCTTCCACAAGTTTGCTTGAATTTGCTGACGGACAGTTTAAACTAGCATAAACATCATCACAAGTCAAATATATGTTGACATACAGTAGAGAACATGGTGACCATGGGAGGATATTTTAAATGTTTTCTCGATAAGTGACTTTGTGAATGTGGCATCTATTAGGCTATGATACCGTCAGAGATGCATATGGGCATCTCTGCACGAAATCTCTCTCAAAAAAGAAAGAATCTTGCTCTGCATTTCTGCATTGCTTTAGCTCAACATAAACTGAGCATAGCTTAGCATAAGAGATATTATTGTGGCAATATAGTGCTGTAAACAGATTTCTGTCATAGATGTATTATATTTGAATGTGTCTGGCAACTGGGCACAAGCCTGGGGTGATTGGCAGCAGGCTTATAGCTACATCACCTGTCGTTCCTCTGCAGCTTAGCAAGCAAAGCAAACTTCCAGTCACCTCTGAGGGACACATCTTGGCCTAGAAAAGCCACCATCCCACTAGCACTCGCCCTTAACAGCTCACAGTCTGCTTAGTAACGCTCCGTCCCTGCTGAAGTAAGCTAACTTGTCATGATTAGCAAACCTTCACACTTCAGACAGCTTGGAACTAAAGTGACAGTTTTAGTAGATGACAGCAGACACTGCAGAAGAAGCTGTATATTTGTAGGCTTTGCATGTTTAGGCTAATCCTTGACTAGTTCTACCTAAACTTTATATTGTGTGATGTAATCACTGCCATAAGGCTATAAGCGAAAAACTCATCACACACTTCAATGCATAAATGAACTCAGCGAGAAAAAAAAGACTTTCTACACTTTTCACATTCCTTTTACTATCATGAATTCCTTCTGAGAAGTCGCCATGCAAAACCATTGTGCATCTACATTAACTTCTGATTTACCTACACCCAGCAAGTCTTAAGGCTAAGGAAAGGCTATGAAGAGAATGTTCTCTCAAATTTCTGATGCCATCCATCCAACAAGAAATTTTGTCAAAACAAAAAATTCTCGACTTGTCACACAGTCCTATAACAACAGCTGTTTCCAAAATGCCATACTTACAACTCATGTAGTGAACCTTTCAGTGAAGATCAGTATGCCAGTATAAAGCAGTATTTAGTATTTCAGGTATAACCAAGCCATGACTAACCTCTCACAATCCACTGACTGTAGCCAATAGTGTATTAATATAGAACTTGGTTATACAGCTGAGTCTCATTCAGCCTTATAAACAGCAGCAAATATGATGTGTTATTAGTCATTTAAACTTGATCAATAAGGGAACATGCTGGAAGTGGGATATTGTAAAGGGGAGAGTTGATTGCAGCATGCAGCTCTTATAGTTTAGACCTACGTGAAACTATATTAAGACTAAGTTCCTTCGTATTCTTACTTAAAGCTCAAGACAAGCCAGTGCAAACAACTTAAGTGTAATATTTAGGTGTAAGATGTGTAAGGGTATGAGGGGATCTTTTGACTCAAGCGTATTGTCTATGTGTTTTGTGTCTCTCTGTATGTTAGTTTTATATTACATGTCTATTATTGAGGTGGATACCCAGTCTTCAAGTCAGTGTAACTGTTTGGTTGCAATAAAGATATGTTACTATGTGAGAATATATAATTATGGTGTGACTTCATCTGTTTCTCTCTATGTATGCATCCATATATGGGCCTACATAGATGGTCCTGTCCAGTCATCTCTCAAGGACTAATAACTTTAACCATGTACACTACTTCAGACAGATTGAAAGCCCAAATTAAAATGGGTAAATGAGGTGACATTTTCCTATTGCTGTATACTGTATGCTATGGGGTGTATAGACTAAGGGCCAATTCTATGAAAAGCCTGTGAGCAAAATTGAGGGAAAGTTGGTAAACAGGTTATCCTACATAAATGTGGGTGACTGTAAATATTTTGTTTACCAACCTGAATTTTGAGTTTTGAACAGAATAACAGATATGTATAGGCAGGTAATACAAAATTTAACCATCAGATATCTCCATGAAACTTCTTCCCTGGTTGATTGCTATGACATTTTTGGTTGTGTGAAATTTAATGTTATTACAGCTACATTTTACATTTTACATTTACATTTAGGCATTTAGCAGACGCTTTTATCCAAAGCGACTTACAAAAGAGGATAACATTCAAGCTACAACACAATGAACTAACAAGGAGTGCATATTGCTAACAAAGAATCTGCGCTGTTTTAAGTTGAAAGTGCAATAGTGTAACACAATGTAGAGAAATTAAATTATTAAGTGCATTCTCAAAGTTTACGCCAGGAGATATTCTTGGAAGAGCTTGGTCTTCACAAGTTTCTTGAAGGTGGAGAGGGTATCAGTTGATCTGGTAGCACTTGGGAGGTCATTCCACCAGCGCGGAACCAGATATGAGAAGAGTCTGGACCGACCTGCACAAGGTGTTGGCCGTGCTAGAAAACGTTCCTTAGAGGAGCGTAGTGGTCGTCGGGTGACATAGGGCTTCAGAAGAGAATTCAAGTAGATGGGAGCAGAGCCATCATTCACCCTGTAGGCCAACATAAGTGCCTTGAATTTAATGCGAGCAGCCAAGGGCAGCCAGTGAAGTTCAATGAACAGAGGTGTGACATGTGCCCTTTTTGGCTGGTTAAAGACCAGACGTGCAGCTGTATTCTGGATCATCTGTAGCGGTCTCACTGCACAGGCTGGTAGGCCTGATAGGAGGACATTGCAGTAGTCAAGACGAGAGATAACCAGGGTCTGAACCAGGAGCTGGGTTGCATGTTGGGTTAGGTACGGCCTGATCTTCCTTATGTTGAATAGGGAAAAACGGCACGACCGAGCCACAGAGGCAACGTGATCTGCAAAGGTCAGTTGGTCATCAATCATGACACCTAGGTTTCTTGCCACTTTGGTGGGAGAAACAGACAGGGAGTCGATCTTGATACCGATGTCGTGGTGTATGGCTTGTTTGGCTGGGAGGACCAGCAGTTCAGCTACAGAAATCAGGCCACGGGAAAAAGACATGTTTAAATTTCTTGTTAGAATCAAATGTATTTTTAAAAGGCATTGGTAGGACATAGCTTGTATGAACTTATTTACCAGTTCTACTTGCTATGTACAATTTTAAGATTTTTACTATGTAGATTTCTACAGAGTAGGCTGTAGTATATTACAGTTTGGATTTGTTTTTCATTATGAATACATGGCCAAATTTTATGTTATAAAGGCTGCTAGCAGTATATTTACATTCATATGCCATAACACATTTAACTATTTAAATAATTAATTGGCTGATTGGTTAATTGACTGATTGATTGATTAAAAGGAAAAACAAAGAACCTGATGTTATCCATATCAAGTCCTCAGATTTCTGTATCACTTGTATGTAAATGGAACATATGCGATTATTTACATATTAACATTATGTACATAATAACATATTAACACATACGTTTCCAGAAAACATTCTCTGAAAGTAAATAGTCAGTTTCCAGAGGTGTCATAGAATTTTCTTCACGGCCAGTTGCATTTATTGTTATTGTGCTAATTAGCAAGCTTTGACATCAAAATTCAGCTCCGTAAACATATTCAAAATCAGAACGCCAGGTCCCCAGTCAACTGCACTCTCATATTGTGTGCACTCCGTAGCGGTTGAGGGCAGTAATGCGCTTATTAGTCTAAACAGACTGCAAAGAAGCCGGGAGGAAAAATGAATCGTGTGTACGGAAGTGAATAGACCACAGCAGCAGCTGCTGCAGTTCAGCTGGACCGATGCTCTCAGAGGAAGTTAGATGAAAGTATGCTGACATTACAGACATCGTCCTGAAGAACATGTTGAGCGATTCGCCGCAGAATAAATCAGGTCACTTTTACTGGAGAGAGTCTCTGAGATTGCGGTTCCTAATCTAGTGTGGGGGTACTGACTTGATCTGAGCCATGGGGTCTGAGGATGTATTGAGAAGTGCGTCTGCGCTAGCGTCTTACAATGTCCTGTTACAGGTAGGGTAATAATATCTGCCAACTCAGCTGTCTAGTAGGTTCTCAGTGTATGCATTGACCCTGAGTAAGAATTGGTCATTGGTCTCTCTCTCTCTCTCTCTCTCTCTCTCTCTCTCTGTGCATGTGTTCCTCTGTT
>PYXC01000499.1:140000-352500 GCA_015244755.2 Tenualosa ilisha
GATCGCAGCAGACCGTTCTACTTAGGTCCATCCGCTTAGTTTGGCTGAGTGGAGGTTTAGGTCAGCATAGTGTTCCGTTCCAGTGAGCTCAGACACCCTTGAAGATGCAGCATTTGAGTCTGCCAAGTGTCACATCATCCCCAGCCCTTCCCTGGGCAGACCTTTGAAACAGCACTGTACATGATGTCATTTATATTTTTATATGTGCTTCTCATTTGAATGAAATGTAATATAATATAAATCAATCAAGTAAAAAGGGGTGAGAAACTTTTACATATTTATGTATTTTTTTGTGACGTTATAATGTCAGTACATTTATACTAGTCCTGAAATGTAGATTAGCACTGCAAGTTTTAAGACATGGACATGTACTAGAAGGGCCCAGAATAGAATTACACTAATATAAATCTAACATAAAGCCAATAGAAAGCCATCATTTGTGAAGTAAATGAAATAATGTTTGCATACCGTTCTTAAGAAAATTTTTCCCCTCAGGAACCATGCTGGGACTATGGCAGTACCATGACAATACTGCAGTGGTTATCAACACCTGTGGACTCCTGTCTGTTGATGTTTCAACTCTTTTTTTTTTTTTTAATTTGCCAGAATGTACTCTTTGAACGTGTTAATTTGTGAGCAGATGGTGTTATTATTGTGTGACATAGTGTCTGTGAGGAAGAAGTCAGATTCTGCTCTCACAATCACACCTTTTTCTACTTTGAACAGAAAGAGAACAAACACCTCTGCACCCACCCTATGACCTCACACAACACACACATACAACCCCACATGACACACACACAAACACACACACACACACACACAAGCTCGCACAACCAACACACTCAGCAACAAGCCCACCAGTGGCTAAAGACAAGCACATGGGCTAGAGTTCTAGAATTGAAATAAAATGGATTCATCCTGATTCTAGACTTTAGTTTGCAGGACAGTACCATTTGTAATGCCAGACATAATTACATAATGACAGCAGAGAGGGGAGGAGTCACTGACTCAGATCCTGGCACACAGAATTACAGTCCACCAGGGACCCATGTGTGTGTTTATGAGGTTGGACTGAAGTATGCGTCATTGTTAGAGAGAGATGACATAATCCAGACCCAAAGGAAGAGGAGCGAAAGAGAAAAGAAAGAGCCGAGAGGAGCCAGACAAAAAAGAGTGAAGCTGCACGGGACTTCTTCAGCTTCGAAACCCACAAGCACCATGTCTCAGGTAGGACTGGAACACACAGAGTGTAGAGTTTATGTACTGACTTCACTTTCAACGCAGTGTGCGCATGTGTATATGTGTAATCTAGACGCTATCTAGGTGCTGATAGAAAGAATCCAGAGAGTGTTTTTACAGATAAGGACAGGAGCCACTCCTGTTCCTGCTGCTTGGACTGTAATTTCCAGATTTTTCACTAAGGTTGATACATAGATTTTGGCAAAATTCAACTTTAATAAAAGTTAACTGAAGGGAGAAGGATATACATCAGATTGCATTTCTTCATTCTTCATTCTGTTCTGAATTGATCTGATTCTGATTTAATAAGTGATCTTTAGTAAAATGCAGTTAATACATGGTGAGGTTAAAACATAAGTTTTTATTTTCAGTTTGCATAAAATGTTGGTCTGCGGTTTATACACGGTGCGGCTCATATTTGGAAAATAACTCGTATGATTAATTCTAAGACTTTTCTCAGCGTCACATTGCTCACTGCTGCAGTTCCCTCTCTTCTCCTTCCATTATCCCTCAGATGGAGGAGTGTGATGATGGACAGATGCAGCGACCAGAGGTGCGGGAGGAAGACCTGCTGGAAGCGAAGGACCAGTTGGGCCAGAGGAAGGAGGTGAAGAGTAAGACCTATGAGGTGATGGAGGAATGCGGTGAGTAAAGTGGACTGCACTTCCATGTTGATGTAGAACAGAAAAGATGTATGCACACTGATCCATCTGCCAGATCAGATCTGAATGCTGCATCAGCAACAGTTGGATGGGTATGCTGGATCTGTGTTTGTTATTTGTCAGATGAGTTTGTCAAGTTTGTTTGGTCTAGTTGGGCATTAAAACATCTACTGTTACTGTTTGGGCAGTCAGTGGAGAAGTTTTCTGAATATTCTCTCCCAACCAACTATCACAGAGTGAGTTTGAGCTGGTGGGGAGGTGTGGTAAGTGAAGACCTTGGAAGTGCTGGAGGAGTGTTGTTGTACATATGAGTAGAGTGGAGCAGACTGACTGTTTTGGGCAGAACATTGTGAACCTGTGGAGCAGCTGTCCAGTTGTGTGTGTAATCTGGTGGTGGAGGGAGGAACAGAATGGAATATACTTTGGTGAATTAAGGCAATGGAGAGTAGAGGGGAGCATAGTCTGGTGGATTAAGGCAATTGAGAGTAAAGGAGAGTATAGTCTGGTGGATTAAGGCAATTAAAAGTAGAGTATAGTTTGGTGGATTAAGACAACTGAGAGTTGAGGGGAGTATAGTCTGGTGGATTAAGGCAATGGAGAGTAAAGGAGAATATAGTCTGGTGGATTATGGCAGCTGAGAGTTGAGGGGAGTGTATATATGGATGAGCTAATTAAGAGTAAAGTGGAATGGACTAATCAGTTGATGTAGTAAAATAAAACTGAAGTGTCGCACTGCTGACCAATCCTCTGGTCTGTAAGTGTACATGATGGAGCAGCATGATATAACTGATTAAAGTGTAGGCCACTGATGTGCTGAAGCAGTGAGCTGATTAAGTCTAGAGCTCGATAGGGTAGGCTGACTCACTGATGTGATGTTGTCCCAGTAAGACTGTTTAGAGGCCACCCAGTTCATTGAAGTGTGTGTTTGAAGAGAGTGAAGTGGACTGTGAGTGACCTACTGTTGTCACTGTCCCAGTAAGGGAGAGCAGACACTGTCCAGTTCTCTGGGTTGGGTGTTTGTGTTTCGTTCCGAAAGAATGCGCGCCCCCTCTGCATTACACAATATTTCCACTCCATATAAAGCTGTGCAGTGTAGTAGCCCCCTGAGATAGGGGACACACAAACACAGTTCACAAAAAAAAAGGGGGGTGGGGCGGGGTTAATTTATGGCATTCCCATGGGTGTACTTTTCTTTAGAGAACATTTCTACGGCACTTAAAAAGGACAGAACAGGCCCTGAAATGACTACTGCTTAATTTATCTTGCAAAAAAAAAAAATCTAGAATATAGATGCTTCTTGCACAAGTGATCAGAGTACAGGCGGTTGATGGCTCATGTGTTTCTTCTTGTGTGCAGAGCGCGCCGGCAAAGTAGCTCCCTCTGTGTTCAGCAAAGCTCGTTCAGGAGCAGAAACGGCGTTCAACAAACCTGGCAAGAAGTAACACCAGTGCTGTGGACACCTGCTGATCACCCTCAACACACTCCCATTCATTTTTTTACTAACACACAACCACTCTCAACTGAGGAGTGAGAAGAAAAGTTTTTTTATTTTTATTTTTCTAAAGAAGTTTGGTTTATACCTTTCCTATTGTCATACAGAAGTTTTTTGCATGGATGCAAAATAAGACCAACATCAATAAAAAACTATTTGGGTTTATTCTGAGGTATCTATGAATAATGAGCACTAACATTTGAGAAGGAAAAGGTGTTTTGGCTCACTGATATGATTTAGATATGGATATTTACATCTTTCATTGTACACCTGTAGTGGCACAAGCAATTAGTATAATGAATCTCTATTCAAGTTTACTCTTAAATATCTAAACAAATAACAAACAAGTCGAAGATTTTAGATTTTTTTATGAAAGAACATAAAATTGAACACATTCCAACAAAGGTCAGGTCTTTTCAGAACAGCCTCTAACAGTAGACAGTGTGAGTAAGAGAAATAAATCACAGAAAGGGTAAATCACAGACAAACACAGAGGGGAGTTATTTCATGAACTTGGTGTGTTGGTCTTGTAAGATCTTGGCAGAGGATTTGGCGTCATAGAAGAGCTCATTTATCTCCTCCACCTGCTCCCTCTCCACATTCTCTTTCCCCTGCACCCGTGCAAGCAGGCTAGCCGGCGTCAGCAGCTGGACAGCATACCTGACACACACACACACACACACAAATGCAAGCGTTATGGCATACTGAGAAGAGCCAGGTTTTAACATCCATAGGCTAATTCAATGAAGTACACTGAGGACCAACGGCACTGCTGCCAGAGAAGTAATCCTCACTCACAAACACAGGGAGAGGTGGTTAATATCAGCATTGCACATTCAGACATGCAAACTCCTTCATAGCCATCAACTACAGTCAAATGTTCACAACAGTTGCCAATCAAACTTAATTGCAGAATACCAGATAAATTGTGAAAAGTTTGCCCAAAGAGTCACTGTTTAAAGCCAAAGAGAAGATATTCATATGCCCTTTTCTGTAATGTTGTACTGTCTGAACTTTGCACCAGAGGCTATGTGGTTTGTTTGCCCAGTTCAGTTGCCTTATACTACCTAGTTCTGTCTGGCCATGTCAAAAAAAAAAAAAAAGTCTGGCCAAAAAAAGCTTTACATAGTCTCAGCTAGCTGGGACTGCCAGCTACTGTAGATTATAAAGCAAGCTGTAGCTTTCCAGTTTTGTGACACCAGACAGACACCTGATATTCAGATGCGAGTGCATTATTATCACCTATTCAGCGTACATTTTTCCTCTCTATGTTTTGACTGGAACTTCAATTATTTATAAGGTCAGTACCTCAGTGTGGTCTTGGTGCCAATCTCTCCCAGGTGCGTCAGAGCTTCCTCACTGATAGTGATGCCTTCAATCTGGGCACGAATCTTAATGATCTACACACACACACAAACACACAAGCAAAATTTACTTCAACCACTACAAATCGACTTTCATACATTTCCAACAGGACTTGTGCACACCTCTTGAGAACAGGTGCGGTGAAGAGGACCTAAGGTCTGTAGCTCAGAACACAGAATAAACTTTTGCACATTGTCCATTTCATAAGGAACAATTTTATTTTAACACAACGTTTCGTACCTCAGACCTTCGTCAGATTATTGTTATCATTTGGAGTAAATACTGCATTCTGAGAAATGGACTTTTACCAGCTCCTGTTTATAACAGCAAAAGGATCTACAACATTTAACTGGCGGTCTTCAATGCTGAGCTGAAATAATAGTCTAGAGGTATACTATGCTAATGAGGCTGGCAGTCAATCTGAGGCCAGTGCCTCTCTGAGTGCACACCTGTTTCATCTCCTGTGGTGTGTAGAGCATGGTCCTGATGATCATCACTCTGTCCAGCAGATCAAGAGGGATGCCATGTGGGGAAGTAATGTCCTCCGTCCCCCTGAGAGAAAGAGAGAGAGAGAGAGAAAGAGAGAGAGGAAAAAGAGTGAGAGAAAATTAGTCAACAATTCATCTAGTCCAATCTGTCCTTCAAGAAATGCTTAGAAGGAAAAGTGGCAGCACCCTATGTAAAAAAACCCCACACTTTCAGAAGTGCTCTTCAATTTCAAATAACTACACAAACACACACCTGATGAGGCAGTTGCCTCGGTTGGAGGCAAAGACGACGATGGGGGCGATGGTGCTCTCCAGGGCACGGTGCAGGTAGGTGAAGCACTCAATGTCCAGCATGTGCACCTCGTCCACAAACAGCACCCCCGGCACCAGCTCAGCCACGCCCTGGTCTATATACCTGTTCACCACCTTATTGATCTCAGCTCGCAGCTTATCTGCACGCGCACGCACGCACACACACACACACAGAGAAAAAGTACAAATTCACACTTCCATCATGTCAGACACATACTTCACAGCACATATATTCAGTCTTTTTCACAAACACATAAAGAGCACAAACACAGGGAAGCAGTTTTGGAGAAAACTGTTGTGCAGGTGTCTGTTAATGTTTGTTTATCAGTTACCTGTGATTTCTGTCTTCTTGGGTTTCATTAGTTGGCCCATCATTGACATAATATCTTGTCCTCCCTAACAAAGAGAAAGTCAGTTAGAGATGGTCACTGGCAAAAGTCTGATATAGTTCAGACAGGAGTTTAAAACTAGGTTATAGCTGTGTCAAATGGATATGGGCGGTACTGGTGTAGGGGTTGAGAAACCTGGCTAACACGTTACGAAGCCTGGAAATTGTGGGTTCCGCCGTTGTGCCCTTGAGCAAGGTGCTTAACTCTAAGTTGCTCTAAAGGAGACTGACCCCGAAGTATTTGATAAATGTAAGTCACTTTAGATAACAGCGTCAGCCAAATGCATAATTAAATTAAATAAATACAAATTAAATATATAAATATAACCACCGGCAACTCATACCATCAACCATTCCTCATTTTTTAAATAAATTCTTCCATTCTAATCATGTAAAGTGTATTAAGAGTGAGTGAGTGAGTGTACCTGTGGCCGGGCGTTTGCAACATCTAGGTCATGGAGAGTGACGTCCTGAATGATCTCCTTCTTCTTGTGCACGTCTCCTTTGGGCAGTGGAACATACTCCTCAGCCTCCAGGTCAAACTCTGTGGCAAACGTGTCACAGCGTCCCTGCCTCTGAACAACCAGTTGGAGCATGAGTTAGGTTGGACGTCCACCAATGACAGCATACTGAGGAAATGCCACTAACTTTGGAAAGCTTGGGCTATTTGTCAACCCAACAGAAGACTCAATGGAGGAGAAGGACATCTAAGGAACAAGTATGGTTGCTACATAAATGTGTTTGTTTGTTTTACCTTGACAGCTCCACTGTTGGCTTCGATGTAGATTACATCACCTACTTCCACCCTCTCTTTCTGCAGACTCTCATAGATACTTGGATCCAGCTACATTCAGAAAACACAGAGAGAGAGACACACACACACAAGTTATTGCTTCTATAACCACCTCCACAAACCTGGCTAAATCAGTTGTAAACACATTCAGTACTTCACACTGATCTGTATTTCATATTACACTACTGAGCAAATAATTTATATCGTTTTATATAATTTTAAATAATTTATATAGTTTATATCAAAGCCACACAGACCTTGAGCTGCTTGGTGCCCTTCCCTGTCTTGAGGCCGATGATGACGTGGCTGATGGTTTTCCCATAGCCACCCATGGGGTTCTCTGTCTCACAGGGTGTCAGCTCTGTCACCTCTCCCTCATACACCTCCTTAGTCTCTTTAATACGCAAGCCTACACACACACACAGTTACAAAGTCACTTCTGTAACATAAACACTGTCAAGGCCTAATGTGTGTTTGTGTCAACAGTGCTGTCAGTCAATAAACATAGTGCATAGAGGCACACTTGTTTTAATGATTAAATCACTGTTTATTAAATACTACCACAACTAGAATTCACAACAGAACATTCCACACATGGAACCATTTGTACATTTGTGTGTGTGTGTTATGTTGACTCACCAATAGCCCTTCTGAAGTTTTCCATCAGCACTTCTGTTTTCTTGATCTCTGATGAGTACACCTCACTCCCCACCATGGGACAGAAGGGCACCTTATTCCCCAGCTCCTGAGCCATTGCCAAGGCAAGCGCTGTCTACACACACACACACACACACACACACACACCACACACACACACACACACACACACACAAGTATCCTCATCCTTTATGCCTTTCCTTCTCTCTTGATTTTCCTTCTCCCGTCTA
Organism: Tenualosa ilisha; assembly: GCA_015244755.2. Taxonomy (NCBI): domain Eukaryota; kingdom Metazoa; phylum Chordata; class Actinopteri; order Clupeiformes; family Clupeidae; genus Tenualosa; species Tenualosa ilisha. The sequence continues at coordinate 147,630 of PYXC01000499.1, forward strand.
GTGTTTATTTGCTGTTTAAAGTAAATATACTGTATGTCCTTAAATGTTAATTAATGGCAGGATGCATCAAGACATCTTCAACAGTTTTGTGACTTCAAGATGCTTGACTCACCTTTCCAGTTCCAGGAGGTCCGGCCAGCAAAACAGCTCTTCCTGCCATTTTCTTGGAGCGAATTAGTTCCACTATGATGCCACATGCCTGAAAAGGTCAAAAATGATACAGAGATAAAGAACATCACCTGTCAAAACGCTGGGAAAGTGGGCTCAAAGTGACTTAAAGGGCAACATCAACTCCACAAACATGCCACTCATCCTAAGAACCAAATTAGCAACAGCAAAGCTAAAGCTGTTAGGAGAAATAGGTGGAAGGGCCAGTTTTGGTCATTTCAGTTTGTTTATAAGTTAGTTGCCTCACATTTTTCATGCAGTAAAACTACTTTCCCAAATTTGATCACATTTACTGATAACTGACACGTTTTTGCAAAAAAACAAACATTATTAACGTCAACAGTTAAATCTGTGAAAACTATTTATTAAGTATTTTACTAAAACACAAAACGGGCATATTCAAACAATAGGAAAGTGTGTGAATTCAACTGTCTCTGGTGAAAGCAAGTTTGACCAAGAGGTCTGTTTACAAGTGCAGCCGTTGCTAGGCAATATCTACAAGCCAAGCTGTTTCTAAATGCTAACTAACCTGATAAAGGTGAAGGCCATGATGTATAAAGTTACATATTCCACAAATATTATGCAGTTGACTTTAGTCGTGGCAAAGTGCAATTTTAATACAGTCAAAAGTATTTTGCTTTATTTTGTTCAATGAATAGGGGCGTTGCATTGCTAGCAGTGATAGCTAGCTAACGTTAGCCCACCAACCACATGCAATGCACAGCATGGCCCGAACTAGCTCGCTAGGTACTTGACTAGCTAACGACAGCTGCGTCAGTAAAAAGAAACGTGGAACTGTCTGGAACTTTCCATGCAGTTAAAGTCCGAAAACACGGTGTGCGTTTATGGCCACCAAACCCCTTAATATAATATTATTATATAATAATCTATAATGTATTAGCCAACGTTATCTCACCTCCCTTGCGGTCTCCTGCCCCACCAGGCCTGAAGCTGTCTGCTTCGCATTGCCGGCTTCGTCTAGTCCAAGACCTTTCACATGGCTGTGTGAGGCGATACGCTGAGTTTTCGTGGTGCTTTTCACTTCTTCTATCTTCATTGTTTCTAAATATGTACAGAAATGTACCTACACAGATTTCAATACTTTAATTCGCTTCAATTCGGCGCCAACCCCCTTCCCAGCACTCGTATTTCAATCGAGTCCGGGGTAACTAAGGCAGTTGAAGGAAGTCCCGCCTTCACGCTTAAAAGATTTGTCAGATGGAATTCCAACGGACATTTTCATTGGACGCCCCCATGGACGTCCCAAGTTCATAGTTCCTCTTAAAAAATAGTCCGACTGGGCATGACCAATGGGAAATAACAATTTTTCTTATTTTATTTACATATTTAAATATATCCTCATATAAATTATATATTACATGTGTGGCTCTTGCAAATTACAGTTACCGTGAAAATAAACAAAGCAACACCGGAATTAATCGTAAAGTTGATTATGAGTGATTAGCGTTAATAAACAGCTTAATGTATAATACTTTTGGGCGTAAATTTTCGTTCATTGTAGGTTATCTTTATGTTATCTTTTCATTTCTTCATTTCTGTAATATTCGCATGGAACTAAAATGCCAACTGTTAGACGGAAATATCTAAATGAAACACAGGAAGTTTGTGTTTGTGACAGAAACCTGACAAACTTTAGTGGCCAATCGTTCGCTTAGTCAACGTGCTAATCCTTTAAATCTTTGAGTTTTATTTTAGTCATATTGTGCCACCAGTGTGGTTGATTGCTAGTGTAATCCTATTGTATTTTTAGGTTTATGAAGGTCCTGTCTTCAAAAACTGTTGTCTCATTTGGACAACTAACGTCAGGAGTACTAAAGTTCAGGTAAACGCTAACGTAACTGGACTGGTTGGACAATCATGGCTAACGGAGAAAACGGGGTCAGCCCTACAAAAACATTAAATTTCAACGTTGGAGTGCTGGGGCATGTTGATAGCGGTAAAACGTCTTTGGCTCGAGCACTTAGTAGCACAGCATCCACCGCTGCATTCGACAAGAACCCACAGTCCCGCGAGCGTGGGATCACGTTAGACTTGGGGTTCAGCTCGTTTGCCGTGAATCTACCGCAGCATCTGGAAGCCGAATGTCGCCCACTCGGTTATGACAACCTGCAGTTCACGCTTGTTGACTGCCCAGGTCATGCCTCCCTCATCCGCACAATCATTGGCGGTGAGTACAAAATTATCACAGTTATTAGTTGTGTCATGTGCCAGAGTAACCACTGCCTCACGATCCTTAAAGTCTGCAATCGAACTCATGGCTGTGTGTGTGTGTGTGTGTGTGTGTGTGTGTGTGTGTGTGTGTGTGTGTTTGGCACAAATGTCCCAATTGGTGTACGTGAAGGAGCTCAGATCATTGATCTGATGGTGTTGGTGGTGGATGTGGTGAAGGGGATGCAGACACAAACAGCAGAGTGCCTCCTCATTGGCCAGCTGACCTGCTCACGCATGCTGGTCATCCTCAACAAAACAGACCTGTTGCCAAGCGACAAAAGACAGAGTGCCATTGAAAAGATGACCAAGAGGATGCACAAGACTCTGGAGAACACCAGGTATGCCACAGCACAATCAAGGTCCTTCAGACAAATACAGCAGTCAATTTGCAAACCTGACATGCTTATCATATTTTGTTGTGTTTTGTGTGTTTTTGTAATGGGCAGGTTTAAAGACTGCCCTGTTGTAGCTGTCGCAGCTAAACCTGGAGGTCCTGAGGCTGCAGACACAGATGAACCCCAAGGGATCCCTGAACTGATAGAGGTGAGGACCCTCCATATGTGCAGTCACGCAGTGCACTGTATATAACATAGAACAGGAAGAATAAGGCTAGATTAATGACCTGTTGTGGTACCTTGGTGTTGCCCCAGTAGGCTGAACAACACTGTTAGAAACTAAGTGAGCACTTAATATGCAAAGTGCAGTGCAAACACATGACCACAATCACCACTGTATACTGTACCTAGGGTTACCTATATGACTGTGTGTGTGTGTCTGTGTGGGTGTTTGTGTGTGTGTGTGTGTGTGTTGTGTGTGTTTGTGTTTGTGTGTAGGTGCTGAAGCAGCAAGCCTTCCTGCCTCAGAGAGACTCCTCAGGGCCCCTGCTAATGGCTGTTGATCACTGCTTCTCCATCAGAGGCCAAGGGACCGTCATGACTGGCACCGTCCTGCAGGGGGCAGTACAAATCAATGACAATGTGGAAATCCCAGCTTTGAAAGTAAATACACCTCCTCTCCCTTCATTTACTTTGTTTTTTATCTGTCTGTCTATCCATCTATCTTGTACTTGAATCAGAAATAACACTGGATAGTGTTAAAGCTCTGTTACAAAGCTTATTAATGGCAGTGCTATAATTGTGAGATGTCATGTTTTGTTTGTGGTTAGTTGCTGAAACAACCTGCAAACTCTTAGGAGCGACGTTTGCGTTTTATTTGTGCAGTTGAGTTCTGCCTTGAGTTATCAGCTGTCGCGGCTGCATTAACCTCTGGGCTGTTCTTGCTCAGGTGACCAAGAAGGTAAAATCGATGCAGATGTTCCGGCGGCCGGTGAGCATGGCCATGCAGGGTGACCGCGTTGGCGTGTGCGTGACACAGTTCGACCCCAAGCTGCTGGAGCGTGGAGTGGTGTGTTTGCCTGGCTCTCTGCACACGCTCCACGCCGCCCTAGTCTCCGTGCGAAAGATCAGCTACTTCCGGGGGGCACTCACCAGCCGCGCTAAGTTCCACATCAGCCTGGGCCACGAGACCGTCATGGCGCGCGTCACCTTCTTCGGCTGTGCAGTGGCAGCTCCTTCTGTCAGCCAATCCAGAGACGAGATGGGCAATGAAGCTGCGACCACAGCGGACTTTTCTTTTGATAGAGAGTACTGCCACCAGGAAGAGTATGTGACGGGTCAGAGTGAGGACCAGGATCCTGAGCAGTGGGCCCTGCTGGAGTTTGAGAAGGCGGTCACCTGTCCGCCTAACTGCCTAGTGATTGGCTCGAGGCTGGACACGGACATCCATGCCAACACGTGCCGATTGGCCTTCCATGGGAGACTCCTGCATGGAATGGAGGAGAAGAACTACACAGAGACCACTCTGCCCCGTCTACTCATCTGCAAAGAGAAGCGCAGAGAGGGCAATGTGGAGAGGGTGTGTAAGACACAGACACTCACTCACTCACTCACTCACATGCACACACACACACAGACGCAGACAGTCACACATGCACACGTACACATTCTCACGCACACAGTCACACACACACACACACACACACACACTCTCACTCTCACTCACTTTCACATCACATGGTCCCAAATTTTTAAATGTACTTTATGGATTCCTATTCTCTCTCTCCTTACAAACACATCTGGAAAGCTTTTAGTTTATAAAGGTTATATACACCATACAGTAACCTAATGGCTATGTAAATAAACTAGACTGTATAATTTGTATAATTATATGTGTATATAATGTTAATTCTGTCATATTCTGACTTTGATGATTATGATTTCTGTTTTTCCATGGTCAGGTGACTGATGACTACACTGTGATTGGCCGGAATCTGTTTAAGAAGGAGACCAACCTGCAGCTGTTTGTGGGGTTGAAGGTCACACTGTCTTCTGGGGAGTCAGGGATGATTGAGGGGGGTTTTGGGCAAAGTGGCAAAGTGAAGATTAGAATACCGGGTAGGTCATGCCAATGTTTTGTTTGTTATTATTGTTTTTGTTTATTTATTTATCTGTGCATTTCAAATTAAACCAAAACATCACAATAGGGAGAGGGCTAGAGAAGAGGTAAGAAGAGGACATGGTGAGGCTACAACATGACAAAATAGTGTTTGTGCACTCAAGATCATTCATCATGGTTAACTAGCTTTGTTCACAGCACAATGATGATCATGATGATTTTCACATATCTTCATCAGATACTGATTTGTCTCCTGCTCAACTTTTCCACACCCACACGATAGATAGGTAGGTAGATAGATAGTTAGGTAGATAGATAGATAGGTAGGTAGGTAGATAGATAGGTAAATAATCCTTCTCGTTTTTCTTTTTCTTTTCTCTCTGTCAGAGGGCCTGAAAGATGAGACAAAGCAGCTTTTCTCATGTGGAAAGAAGAAGGGGAAGGGAGGGAAGAGTGACTCTGTGAAAGAGGAGGAGCCCAAAGGGGACTCTCAGCCTGTTCTAATCCACCTGCGCTTCAAGAGGTACATCTTTGACCCCAAAAAGAAGATGGTTCAATCCTGACCGCTGGAACTGTCAGAAGCCTTGGAACGTTCTGGAACTGTGAAGGTGGCAGTCAGATACTTAAAGAACTGAAACCTTTTTCACATGCACACACGTACATGTGCGCGCACGCACACACACACACATGCATGCACGCACACAAATACACACATATACATGCATATGTGTGAATTATAAAGCCACAGCACTACTACATAAATTCTTTTAGAAAACACAGAACACAGAAGTCAATATTTTACAGCGTGAGTGTAGCATATATGAGTGTGTGTGTGTGTGTGCTGTGAAACAGGTATAAACAATGTATGTGAGTAAATGCTACTGTCAAGCCTCAAGTTTGTGCCTGTGAGTCCTCTTTTATAACCTTACCGAAGAACAAATCCAGCTAAGAAAACATTGGTGAATGTAAGTGGGGTTGGAGAAGGGATTTCTTCATAAGAACGGTTAGTGAATGAAGCCCACTGCTGTGGACTAAACAGAAAAATAACTATGAGTGTGTTTATTTCCCCTGCTTAGGGTGGACAGGCCCCCAGACACATGGACATGAGATGGAGATAGAGTTGTTTAGTTGTGCTACACAGACATGAGATGGAGATAGAGTTGTTTAGTTGTACTACACAGAAATGGTTCCAGAGGGGCTGGCTGTTATGCACACAGCAGCAGCATCCCAGAGCACACAGGGTCTAGTGACCCAGACGACTGCTAGCCTGATTTGAGGTCATTTCTCAATGCCATTCCCCATCTTTCTTTAATGCCTTTTAGGTATTTTAGATAAAGAAGACAATTTTTTACAGTTTGACAGTACTTAAGACAATTCAGGTGTCAGATTTGTTCAGTTTTGACAACATCTAAGCGTTTCTAGTGTCCAGTATCAGATTCTATTTTTTTTTTCTAGCTTTGATCATCCTCTGCTGTTGCACTATTTTACTCAAACCAGTAGAGGGCACTGCAGTACTAAGAACTAACACTCCCAACCTGCTGCAAGGATTCACATTTTCAGTGCATTCCAGTTTCCCGCTGATTCCTTACAGTGCACCTGAAACACACTCGTAGGGTTGTGTAAGAGGACCAGGAGATCAAGGAAAATGAATACAGAGGAAAGAGTTTGTTGACGGTGACGTGTGTTTTATTCGAGCAAAGGGAATTTGGGAAAATATGTGGAAAAATCATCAAGCCATCAAATTCATGTCATAGCTCAAATATAAATCTTCAATTTACTGGATGCATGTGGACATCAGTAAAAGGCTACTATTGAATCAGATAAAGCAATACTGGTATTTAGCACAGCCAAACACCGGTAGATGTGAATGATTAACTAAATTGTTTGTAGTAAAATCATTATAATAAAAGCATCATCCCACCTCAATAAACCAGTCAGACACAGGTAGGTTAGAGGGATCAGCTAAATATTAGTATTTTTATTTGTAGTGAAACTATAATACTGAAACCATCAACTCCCTCAATAATTGGCTATGATGGTCAGTCAGTAAAGAGGTCATACATGACCACATATTATCATATACTAGTCCCCCCCACACCTCACAGCTCTTCTTATGAACTGTGTCTGTTTTCATTTGAATGGGAGTCACAACACTCAAATCATTTGTGTGTGTGTGTGTGTGTGTGTGGTATTGCTGCCTGTCTGCTGACTCAACTGTGTCCATTGTACCAATAATAACAATTTTTACGGATATTTGCTATGGAGCTCTTAGCTCAAGGAAATGAAAGTGCTCCACCCTGTTTAGATAGCGTTGTTTAGGGTGGCACAACCCTGACACAAAGCTTACTCTGGTTTTGTTCTGCACTGTCCACTTGCACTAATATGGTGTCTGTTCACAAACCTGCCTGTCGCTGAGTTCGAGATGAGCACAACTGGAGTTGTTACCAGACGCCAGACAAGAGGAACATGTGGACTTAAAACTCCACACAACCTTTGAGATGTAGTCGAATCTGCAGCCACCACCTATCAAAATGTTTTCACGTTTTAATGAATGTTTTGAACTGCCTGCCGAATCCATGCTGTGAAAAGTACACTTAATCTCTTAGATGTACTAAAGTGGACCTGATCTCATTTTGAACATATCACAGTTATGAAGCACAAGCTCAATACGAAAAAAAAAAAAAAAATAGGTCCATGTCCATTGAATCACTGTGAAAATTTGAAACTTAATCAATAGTAATCTGCATCTGTGATGGACGAAGTCACCAAATATCCTCAGACGTGTGTCTATTATGTGTGTATGGGTGGGAATCAGTCTAGCCTTGAATTGGAAGCAGTCTAAATTGCTGGAACACAGACCACACAAAGGACACACACTCTTCCATACACAGCTGCAGTCAGTAAGACACAGAGGAAGTTAAAAGGTCGAGGAGAGGGAGGTCAGTCCATTCAGGAGCAGTCCACTTGTATTTGTGCTGCTGTCTTTTAAGGGGAATTCCTGACAATCCTGTTCTATTGACTGCACTTTACAGCCTAAACAATGTTTAGAGCACCCAGATCAAATTCTGTCATGAATTCTTTCCTCAGTTGTGTATTCTACTAATTCTCCAAGACAGAGAAAGCGATAACAGGGTTGAAATGCCATGACGGCGGACAGTCATTTTTGGGGCGGCAATCACATATATGGCTAGCGCATGTGGTTTGTGTGTGTGTGTGTGTGTGTGTGTGTGTGTGTGTGTGAGAAAGTGACTGCTTGCGTGACGGGGGTGGGTGCACCAGTGTCTGTCAGAAAGGTAAGGGCCATGGAATCTGAGCCAACAGAGGGAGAGGTGTGTGTGTGTGTGTGTGTGTGTGTGTGAGGGAGAGGGATATTAAATAGAGAGAGAGAGACAGGAGGAAGAGTCTAGACGACTGACCGAGAGATCGAGTGCTGACAGAGAGAGAAAACAGGAACCCTCATCCAAAGCAGAGGAGAGGAAAGAGCAACAAACTTCACAGAGATCAATCAGAACAGAGAAACAGAGACTCAGAACTGACCAAAAAACTTTCCTAAAACAGAAAGATAGAGAGAAGGAACTGTTGAAAGGGGGAACAGGTGTTGAGGAGAAATACGGAATGGTGTCTCCTGGAATATCGGCAGCGTCCTTGCTCGGCGTGGGTCGTGTGTGTGCGTGTGTGGTGCTGTGGTTATGGCTGAGTGTGTGTGTGTGCAGCGTGTGTGTGTTATGTCAGAGGGAGACCCTTGTAGCAGCTCCAACACAGAGATGTGACGGAGGCTGCCGGGCCAATCCGCCAAGGGCTGAAAGACCCAAACCCACAGAGGTGAGTGTGTGTGTGTGTGTGTGTGTATGTGTGTGTCTTTTAAGATATTTAGTTGTTTAAGATGCTACTGCAACAAATTTATTTAGAAAGCATTATAGTGTGTTTGTACAGGGGGTGAGAGAGAAGTGTATGAATCTTGAGAGTGACGGATGGTGGGATATTTTCCCAGGATGCATCTGAGAAAAGATGATGTGTCACATGTTTATTTTGATTGCTTATTTCATTTTCACAACATTATACATGTCATGAAAGTCAGACAGATCGTTTCTATGTGTTTTCTGACAGTGGAGGACGTGTGGTGTGTGTGTGTGTTTGTGTGCAGGTTGTTGACGTGTCTGATCGTCTCATTCAGCTTCAACGCTGCATGCGGTCCTTGAGTAGCCCTGGGTCCACAGGACAAGTGAGAGGTCAAGGGTCGGAATCAGACTCTCTCTCAGCCATCTTGGCTCTGATGGCATCAGTCTTGCTTGAGTGTGACCTCCACTGCCACAGCAACCGACTCCAAGAGGTTGCGCAGAAGCTGGGTTAGTTGGACAAATGTTTGAATCAGTCTTCTTCCATGGCTTCCTTCTCAGCATAGGTTGCATTTCCCAAAACCAGAGTTGCAAACCTGTTAACCAACGAAATTGCAAACTTAGTTACCAACTATGATTTTGCAAAACACACCCCTGTTCAGCTTTTTCATTACAGGCATAGTCAGACACTGTTCCCAACATACTTCATGACCTCTACAGCATGACCTGTGTTGGTTCCTTGTGATTAGTTCTGTACATGGACTTTGATGTGTTACTCACTTTAAACTCACTTGAGTTTGATTTCCTTTTTGATGTGTAAAGAATAATATCAGTATGGCATTGCACACAATAGGTAATACGGCTGAGTCTGTGTGTAACAATCGTAAAGTGCTTATGTTTGGGCTGCAGTGATAAGGAAAAACAACTAGTGTACTGTATGGAATGGCAACAACATGAGAGAGGACAAAGCAAAAAAGATGCATGTATTTGAACCTAGGACAGAAAATGTTAGAGGGGAAAAAGGGCCATCTGAAAGCTACCTCAGAGATTACTACATTGGCTGTAGATTAGAGTTCCGACACAACCTCTCTCAGATGATGTCTTTTTCTGTCTTTCAATGGAATTGTTCCATGTACCTTGTCAGGGCGTGTTATACTTGTTAATTTTTTATTTGCTATACTTATGTTATATATATGTTATTTTTTTCAGCTTTGGGCACATTCCTCTCAGTTTGTATAATCCTTTATACATCCACTTAATTTAATTTATTTTAAAAATTGGTTTTGATGTATTAATGACCCTTTGAGCAACATGGGAAAAAACCCAGATTACCAAACTTGATAGTGATGGCAATATCATCTAGTCAGTGGTTAACGGTAAGCCAGTGGTGTTCCAAAATCTTTGATGTTCCCACTCTGTCAGTCTCTGTTGTTCATGTCCTGATTTTCCATGAAACATGTTTACTAACAATTCTGCAGTTTTGCACACACCTAATTCAATTCTGTTGTGTAGAAGTAAACAGTACTTTCTTGAGACTGAGCCGTGGAATATGATAGAGAGGTGGAAGACTACATAGACTATGATCTAAACTATGACTATGACCATGGTAATTTACCCAACAATGTAGAACCATTTTGATTAATTTATATAATATATTTATGTAAAAACGTATCTATATATTTTGACATGGACTTACTTGCTGATAATTGCAAGTGTTCTTTGGGGGACAGTGCTGGGTCCTTTACCCATGTGTGTCTGAGCAGAGGGCAATGACAGTTTCCTCTCTCTCTGTGTCAGAGGAGGCTGCAGCAGGCCGAGATGGGGAGAGAGATCTCTTACTGCTGCTGAAGAGCATCATACACACCACCCAGCCGCCAACAGGTAGGCACACAGTCACACGCGTACATACACACACACATTTGCAATCATCCATGGCAAAACCAGTATAACCTGCATGGCCTCTCAAGGCTTATTGCTTACATCTGTCCATACAGGTTTAATGTCTTTCTAATGAAAAACATTCCCTTATTCTTGTGTGTTTGTGTGTGTGCGTGCGTGCGTGTGTGTGTGTGTGTGTGTGTGTGTGTGTGTGTGTGTGTATTGCAGTGCCTCCATCCTCTGGACTTCATCCCAAAGACTGTGCTGAAATTTACCGTTGGGGAATCAAAGAGAATGGAATATACACAATTCAGCCTGATCCTCAACTACCAGCCATAGAGGTACCTCAGTCTTCACATACCTATATTCAAACACACACACACACACACACACACACATATTTGTGTATGTCTCTGTGGATGTGTACCACTCCATGTGTGTATTTGCAGGCGGTGTGTGACATGGAAACTGACGGTGGAGGGTGGACGGTGTTCCAGCGCCGACTGGACGGCTCGGAGTCATTTAACCGCAGCTGGGCTGAGTATCGGCAAGGCTTTGGCCGGCCACAGGGAGAGTACTGGCTGGGCAATGCCATTCTGCACGCTCTCACAGCCAACGGCCGACACACACTCCGCATCCACCTGCAGGACTGGCACAAACACACACGCCATGCCACGTACAGTGCCTTCAAAGTGGCATCAGAAGCACATAGGTACGATATATACACAAAGACAGACACACTACAATATACACACAAAAACACACACACTACACCACTGTCAAAGTGGCATCATAGGCAAAGATAATGACACAGAATGTCTCTCCATTACGCACACACACACAAACACCAGTTAATATCATGCCACCACATGTCATGCCACACCTTCAAAATGGCATCAGAGGGACAGTATGATGCACACACACACACACACACACAAATGCACACCAACACAATACACTAATTTTCAAGGTTCTAGGACATAGTTTTAACCCCAAACATTACCTAATGACCTTAGCCATACCTAACTTCCCTTAGATTAACTTCCATAAACATTTATTTCTACGAGCAGATCTCCAAAAGATGAGCTTTAAGTCACCCTGTCCTGTCCCCAGGTTCCGCCTGACAGCAAAAGGCTATAGCGGGGACGCTGGCAATGCCCTGAGCTACAACAAACGCTACAACCACGATGGCAGACCTTTCAGCACCTACGACCGCGACAACGACCGCTACGCTGCCGGCAGCTGTGCCCGTTACTACGGCGCCGGCTGGTGGTTCGACGCCTGCCTGGCAGCCAACTTGAATGGACGCTACTACCACGGGCGCTACAGCGGGCTCACTGATGGCATCTACTGGGGCAGCTGGTACATCCTCACTGATGCCCGTTCTGGGGAGAGATATTCTTTCAAAACCGTGCAGATGATGACTAGACCTAGGCTTGCATAACACCCAAGCGTGGCTCCTATTCATTATATCAATATGCAAGTGATTGGATTTTTGTCTGTCATGGCAGAGCCTGACACACATCATTGTTGATGATAAGAAAATTTTTTTCTATATTTGACAAATACTGAATGTGTTATTTTTTTTTATACATTTTTATACACACATTGTATGTGTTATTTATGATTACATGACCTCGCTTTCAGAGAAAACTGAGAAAGTTGTATATATTGTTATATATTCAATAAATTTATATTGATGTATTTACAAAAAAAACTTTGTCTGTCTTTATTTAATTAATTTGTCATCTGGTTTATCCATCTAATTATGCACTTTAAAAACTACAGATGCACACCAAGGCTGCAAACACTCATACTCTAAAACACTGATGGCTCACTGATTCTGCCAGTCTACAGTCTCATCATTACGTGTAGTATTTGCGCTGAGCAAGTTTTGAATACTCAAGAGGAATGAGTGATAGGTTTGTTACTCAATAGTGATGTGTGTTTTCTTAGCTTGGGAACAGCTCCTGTGACTCTCTGACCTCCTGCTTGCCGCTGACCTTAGGAGAGGTCAGAGCACCTGACCCCCTGCGACACAAAGCAAACTTCTCAGATAAAAGATGAACCATCACTTGTCACATTTTATGGTAGCTTCAGTTTGGTATGCACATCCTTTTGTCAACACCAAGTCCTCTCTCTGCCGACGTGTGTGTGTGTGTGTGTGTGTGTGTGTGAACAAGGGTTTTATTTTTCTCTCATTCGACCAGAACATCCTGAACGTCCAGTTCCAGTCCAGCCACTTACTGCCACCTCGGTAGACAACTCTGGGTTATTTATTGCACCGAAGGCCTTGCGTCCTACCTGTTAAACCCTATCCAATGTCTTACTATAGAGCATTGTGAAAAATGATCACAGGTAAGTCAACTGAGTAACACTGAGTACCATTGCTCATGACCTCATGATATACATTTTCTGGAGGATCTCCAGAGCATTCAGTAATAAGAGAACAAGGCTTTGAAATGCAAATAGGCTCCAGAGAAATAAAAGCAAGCCACCATCTTTGTTACAGATGCAGACAATCACATTATCAGGGTGACAAACAGTAATAGATTTCCAACTGCAGGAAATGTACAACAAAAACTTTCCATGGAAATCTTGCCTAGAGGTTGTACTGATTTTAGTATTCTGGCAGTTCAAATGTGTTTTGGTCATGCCAGGAAAACCTCTTTTGAGATCTGAGATTTGAGAGATACACACGTCTGGCTGATGGTAAATACTGAGCTCACATGCTGATTCTCAACCAAAATCTCAGCTCTCTCTTCGGTGTCCAACTATGTGCTTCAGTGCCAAGACACACACCCAAAAACCCAAACACACACACACACACAAACACACACCTATGTCAGTTTGGGCCAGTTAGCGCATTAGTGCATAAGCACATTAACATGTGAGTGTGTTACTGTGTGAAGTGGCTGGGCAGGGCTCTAAAACGCTTCACCTTGGCATCCTCCCAAACACAAACCCTGGTGCCCACAAACACTCACGTATGAAAAGGATCAGTTGGGGCGCTGTGATGGGAAAAAATGTTATTGTTTGACCGCAGGCCTTGTCTTGGTCTATGTCAGGAGGTGGCTGAGGACTCTCTATAAAAGTGTACATGAAAAACCACATGAGAGTCACACACTGGACACTGAGCACAACAGAGCATTTGCTGACTGCATATAAATGGTGCTCTAACACAACAGTCTAAAAACACCACCAGGTGTCTTTATTAATACAAACACACACAAAAAATCACAGATATCAGTAATAAACAAATTCTAGTGGTGTCTATGCTCCAGCACTCTGACACATAAATAGAGTGAAGGTTTGCAGTGGGATAACAGCACAAATCTGAATTTAGTGTGAAGATGGATATCAGCATTTATGGGAATTATAGGGTGCACATGTGCCTATGTCTTTGTGTCTGTGTGAATGAGTGAGTGAGCGTGTGTGCGTGTGTGTGTGTGTGTGTGTGTGTGTGTGTGTGTGTGTGTGTGTGTGTGTGTGTGTTTTGCACACGGAACGTGTCTGCTGTACGGGCCTGTATTTAGCTGCATTCGCAGTGGTGCGTGAGTCTGTCCTACAGGCACAGACAGCTATGAATAGTCCATCCTCACCACCCATCCCTGACACACCACCCGTCCCTGCACACACACACACACACACACACACACGGAGCCCTCAGATCTGCAGACCGCTCACACACTAACAACCAGCCATGATATTTCTCACACATTCGCTAACACACATACACACACAAGTCACGTCGCCCGGTATCAAAGGCACCACAGTCCTTAAGGGCTGGTCTGGCCATGTCTGTGTGTGTTGCATGCCTGTGGCTTTGCTGTCATTACATGTTCATGAACATGACTAAAGTTGGCCATCCTAGCCTATAGCTGCTCAGGTACTCATGCATCTGAATAGGAATGGGACAGGAAAATGGATTAAACAAAAAAAAAAGGGCTGGAAAAATACACCGAGTATTAAATCAGTCTGTGCTATTTTTGGAACAGATTCCCCGCTTTGCTAATAATGATTCAGAGGGATGGAGGGTGGAGACGAAATAGTGACGGATGAGAGCAACAGAGACCTGTCTTAGCACGGCCCCTCTGGGCTCTACAGCGACACCCAGTGGACATTGTGAGAGAAATTATGCTTTACTGGCGAAGTTTGCAGACACAAACATGGAAGTCCACAGAAGAAAACATGCAGCAATACAATTTAGCCCGTTATTAATGGCAAGACTACATTGCGTGTGCAGCTATGCATGCAAATGAATCAGTGCATGCAATTTATGAGGTTGCACATTGTAAAACCCATGTGTTGACAAAATTATTCATTTTGGGAATAATTTTTCAGAGATAGATGTATGTTTTACATAATTTGCATTCCCTTTGCAATTTTTGTCAAAACACAAAACAATTTCAAGAGAATGTAATTGTTATTTTGGGGGAAAGCAAAACTATTTCACTGGAACGCAACAGGAGATCAAAAATGTACATCCCCTCCCCTGTATAAAAATTCATTCTTACTCATAGATTCTTTGTGGGCCCCTTATCAGTGTTACTGGATTGCTGCACGAGGTCAGGAGGAGAGCGCCACCTGCTGGTAAAAAAGAAATCCCTATTTGGTTTTGTTTTCCCCCGGATGCCATGTTTCTCTTCCAGATTCAGAATTCCGTTTTAATTTAGAATATATGTTATCATTTATGGCATCATGGTGCAATGTGCTGTGGGCCTTGCCAACTCTGTAGGAGCCCTTTTCCCCAGGCTGGTTTCAACCAGAACCGTATCAGCCTTAGACAGTAAAATCCGCACGGGACTTTTGTTTCATTTTGGTGAATTTCATGCACGCAATTTCCTGTGTTCCCATGGTTGTTTGAATTAAACGCGGTAGATGTTGATTGCAGAGATGCTGTAGGCTGTGCCACCAACATAGCAGTTTATATCGATCTTAAAATGGGGTGTGTGTTTCCTTGACTATTTTAAACGTTAACATAGAGTTTCTGAAACTTCAGAATCGCCAGAATACAAAGGTCAAGTTGCAACTTCACGTTAGGTAAGTATGCTAACCCCACAGCTAACGTTAGCTGTGGAAGTTCTGCGCGTGAATGCTAGCGTTGTTAGCCCCAGGTCTATCAAAGTCAACCGGAGGTAGCTTTTAATAGCAATGTAACTAGGTTCCCAACTACCAGCTGATCAGTAATGATGAACATAAGTTGGTTAATTAGTCTTTATAACAGCCTTGTGGCATGGTCGTAACCTAAGTTAGATGTTTTATTTTTCCAGCAAACCACTGTTGGCTTCAGTATGCCTATCCGGGCTTACTGTACCATTTGCTCGGATTTCTTTGAGCACTCAAGAGACGTGGCTGCCATTCACTGCGGCCACACTTTCCACTATGAATGGTAAACAAATACCTTTCAGTCATGTAACGTTATGGGTCTTATTGTGCCTCATTATGGTGGGGCCGATCAGTAATGACTGACTCGTAGCTAACGAACACTGCTTCTTCATGTTTACAGTCTGCAACAGTGGTTTCAGACAGCTCCAAACAAAACATGTCCCCAGTGCAGAAAACAGGTACAGTAAAAGCCCATGCTGGAGTTTGCTAGTCAGTTGTTGCTGCACCTAACACCATGAATGAATGACGACACCAGAGTATTGTCTAACAGGTCAGCACTAGACACATCATCAACAAGCTATTCTTCGACATTGGAGGAGAAGAGGAAGGGGGTTCAGTGGACCCAGAGAATTTACAGGTAGGTGTTGTGAGGTGTGTATTTATCTATTAGTGTGTGTATTAGACTGCCATGTTAACATTTTGTAAAGTGAAAATTAGTTATTGTAGATTGTGTGTACACTGAAATTCATCTGTGATTTTTGTTTTTTTTACTTTGTATCGGTGCTCTTCTTGTACATGTTTCAGAATGAGCTGGATCGTTTGAGGGCTGTCTTGAGCACAAAAGGTAAGAAATACAAAGGTATCTTTCAGTGGTTTTACAATGATGGAATTCACTGTGAATTACTCTGTGTTCACAATGTAAACGGTATGTTGTTTATGTTATGTGTTTTAGAGCGGGACTGTCGTGACAAACAGAAGACGGCAGAGAGCTTGAAACATACGGCAGAGAAGCTGAAACTAGACACGGAGCGTCTGAAGAAAGAGATTGGAGATAAGGAGATGATCTGTACAGTTTTACGAGTATGCATGCGTTTAAAGTCCTAATTTATTTTATTTATTTTTTATTACAAATCACCTACCTTTATCGTTAGTTGGGGTAGTACTAATAGGTGTCACCGTTATTACTTGTCACGCACAGATCAACCTTCATTTCTGAGTATTATTGAACTCTCTCTGAGCATTTGGGCATTCTTCATCTGTCTTGAAATGGTAGACTGAATGGACTGCATTGATACAGTGCTTTTGCATTCCCCTGAGCTCTCAAAGTGCTGTACAATTTCATGCCTGAAATTCACTCATGGCGGAAGCCGTCATGCAAAGTCTTACTTACCAGGTGGCTGTTGCCCAATAGCATAGTTGCTAGCCAGTTAGCAACTAAGTTGGTTGGCAGTGAGAAATTGCATTGCAACAAGTTACTTACTTGGTTAGCAACTATGCTTTTGGAGAAACAGGCCCCAGACAAGCCCAATGCTAAGCCTTTTTTTCCTCATTTGCTGCATGTGTCCCCACAGAAAGAGCTGAGGAATCTGGAGAAACAGCAGATAGATACATTGGCTGCCAAGGAGGAGGCTCGTCAGCTACGGGTCAAACTGAAGACTTATGAGAGGTATCCTGGCCCATTACACACCTTAAATACACTGGTGCCATCTGGAATAAAGGAGGAGGAGGAGGTGGTCTTACAGCTAGTATTCTATTTAATTGTTATTAATTCTATTAATGTCTCTCTCTCTCTCTCGCACTTGCACTCAGACACGCACATTCAACTTGTTGAGTTAAACTTCCGTACATGAAACGCTTGTAACGGATAGTCACAACGACTGCCATTGAATGTGATTTAATTGTGAATAGATTGCATGCGTGTGTGCGTGCGTCGTGCGTCCGTGCATCCGTGTGTGCGTGCGTGCGTGCGTGTGTGTGTATGTATGTGCGTGTGTCTCTATGCCTCTATGCATGCAGGTTTGGTATGTCTATATTTGTGTGTGTAGTCTAGATACAGTACTGCAAGGCCAGAGGGAGGAGGTGGAAGCTATGATCTCTGACATGGGAGTCGGACAGTCAGCAGTGGAGCAGCTTTCAATCTACTGCGTCTCACTCAAGAAGTATGCACAATAACTACACACACACACACACACACACACACACACACACAGTTTGTTGTTACTTGTCTTAGACAAAACGGTATGAAGAGTAAATTCAATTCAATTCCATTTTATTTATACAGCGTCTTTTACAGTAGTATTGTCTCATGCCGCCCAAGAGCAGGGGCAAGGAATAACTCCCTTATGTGTAGTTAGTCTATGAAGAAACCTTGGGCAGATCCACGACTCAAGGGGCTAACCCAACTGCCAGGGGTCATGCATGAAAAATACAATCAGTAGTAACCATGATAGACTACTAAGTTGTCCATGGTTTTAGCTAAGCATCATAATAGTACCAGAGTATTATCCCACTTATATTACATGGTAGTCAGTCCATAGGTGGTTACCAGGAGTTATGGCTGGACAGCGTAGTAGTGGCCAGACAGTGTTAAACCAAAACCAAAACATATGCAGTGTACTGTTGTGTTACATTATTAAATGTCTTGAATTTCCTATGAGAAGTATTATCTTATCTTGCATTAATTGATTGTGTGTGTGTGTGTGTGTGTGTGTGTGTGTGTGTGTGTGTGTGTATGTGTGTGTGTTTGTGTTTAGGGAGTATGACGGCCTGAAAAGCAGCTTTCGCTCCACCAATGAGATGTGTGAGAAACTCAGGAGAGAGGTGTTCATGACCAACAATAAGGTAGAGGGCATGTTTCCGCGCGCGCGCGCGTGTGTGTGTGTGTGTGTGTGTGTGTGTGTGTGTGTGTGTGTGTGTGTGTGTGTGTGTGTGTGTGTGTGTGTGTGTGTGTGTGTCTCTATTGGTATGTGTGTACGTATGTGGGAGGGAGATTTGACAGCAAGAGCAAGTGTGTGTTACATTTGAATGTATTGTGACACTCTTGCGGTCTATAGTTGCAAAAGGCCAACATGGAGGTGAACCGGACTAAAGAGGACATGCTTGCTGCCCAGAGGGATCTGACTAATGCTGACAAAGAAATCACAGTAGGACAGACACATTTTATGCTGCATACACCAACATGAGCTGGCACATTTAGAGCAAACTGTAGCAATTTAACACAATACACTGTGATATGTTTGTGAGAGATGAGCTGCTTGTCTGTGTGTGTGTGTAGAGTCTGAAGAAGAAAGTGGAGATTTTACAGAAGACCCTCAGCACACCCACTCGCACCAATGATGCAATCAGCCGGCTGGTGTTTGAAAGGTGTGTGTGTGTGTGTGTGTCATGCACACAGTATTACCTCAGACGTCATGATGACGCCATAGTTTTTTGCTCAAGAAGGATGTTTTGAAATGCCTTGTGAAAATCTTGTGAGGTCTTAAAGTTCAGGCTTCATTTTGATACGATTTTACAGTCCTGCCCCTTTGGAACTGAAGCCCTGTTTCCGTCGCCCAGACAACGATCAGGACATTGACCTGAATTTGACCTTTGATGTGCCGACACCAGAGCAAGCTGAACGTAAGCCCTCACACAGCCACGCGCCGGCCAAGAAGATGCGCCTAGACTCCACAGGGTAAGTCTGAAACCCCCCAACACACACACACAGATTCCTATTACATTTGAACCCTGTGCCATAAAACATGTAAAGTACCACCCTACATATGGGAATGACTGTCTATCATCATCTTTCTACATTTACAGCAGAGGCCTGTTGTTTTAGATGTAAAGTGTTTGCCACAGGATGGTTACTGGATAGTTAAAAATGTTTCAGTCTCTTTTCTAACCTGAAGTTGATTTGCATTTATAACTGAATATGTGATTATGTAAAAAAAAGCAAGTATGTTAATTATTTAGCATTGTGTTGTCGTTCACTTTTGATATAAGCACTAAATCAGTATAAATCTAAACTCTGGCTTGTGTTTTTTTTTTTTTTATAACAGATCATCATTCCATTCAGAGAATGCTTCTGAGAATAAGGTACTTCTCCTGCCTGTTGAAGGAGAATCTCATGAGTTTGGTCATAAGTTGAAGTTGAAATCTCATGAGTTTGGTCATGCTCTAAACATAAGGGTTTTTTGCTATATGTTTCTGCACCTTGACACAGAAATCCCACGTGAAAGAAGATTCCACAGACCCGTTTTTACGGAACTCGCTTCTGTTTAGGAAGAAGACATTTGGAAGCATGCTGGATCCACACAGCAAACCTGGATTGGTGAGGCACACTAATACACACAAGTGACAGACCACAAATACATACATACAGCACACACACTACTCACACACTTTTAATATGCTATGTGTTCTTTTGAGTTAAAACATGTGAATGTGAGGAAACAAGAGTGCACATCAACAAGAGCCAGGCCAACTCTCCTGCAATGTCATGTTCTACCACAAGTGGGCGCTCTATGAAATACAATACAGTGCAATGCAGGTGGATGCAAAGTTGTGTTTTGAGAAAACCAAAAGTATTCCACAAGAACTACACAGCAGTTTTAACTCCTCTTTGGACTCCTTGTACTAAATGTACTAAATAAACCATATTGTGTAAGAGAGGGGAGCGAAATTTGGTCTCTGCATTTATCCTATCTGTGAATTAGTGACGGTGTGTGCACTCACTCCCTATCTCTGAGTAGTGGGCAGTCTACTACCTTGGAGCCAAGGGAGGTGCCTTGCTCAAGGATTCCTCAGCCGTGGATGTGGGCACGTGATAACGATGCTCAGTCACTTTCCCTGCCACAGTTTTTCCTGCTGGTCAGGAGTGGAACCGTGGGAAGTCCGAGGCCCTAACCAGTTTTCCCCAACTACCCTGTAATACATAAGATGTACAAGCATCATATGCTCAACATTAACACTCCTCACAACCTTCCCCTCATACAGGACTAACACACCCGACAAGATTTCCTTCCATTCATACATGCACACACCTGATTTCCTTTCATGCATACAAAATAACTTCATTTGCCGTGGTTCAGTCTGATGTGCTTTTTTTCAGGTGCGGACAGGGTATGATGGCCTTGGGGGAAGAACCAAATTTATTCAACCCGTATCCTTTTGACAGAGTCAGATTGGTCTGCATCAAACAATAAGGCTCTTATTTTGTTGCTGGCCTGGATATGTCTTATAAGAGCAAGGGTGTTTCCTGGGTCCCTTGTTCTTACCGTGGTAAAGACGAACTACAGTAGAAAGAGCCTTTAGATTGAAATACTTTTTTCAAAAACAGAAAAACGGGCTACTAGGAAGATGACTGCAGTTGGTCAGCAAAGAGACAGTACATCCATACATGCCCACTGTTGATGTAATTCAGTGAGTATACGCAAAATAACTACTTGCAACAAAAAAGATTGCATAACAAAGTTAAAAATCATTTCAACTTATGAGGCAATAAGTGCGAGACGATGAGCGAGTCGCCATATATGTGAATCAGGCTTTAGTTCTGGCAGTCGTGTACCCATTGGTAGCACAGCAGCATGCACTCTGACACTATAAGTACTCCTCCAGCTCAGGCAATGGTGCTTGAGGTACATGGCCCAGTTCATCTGATATTCTATGAAACTCCAGGGGTTTTTTGACTACGGAACTACACCAACACATGGATTTGTTTATGCACTAAAGGATAGGAACCATAGGAACCAGATATAATCAGTTTCAAACAGTCATGTTGACTGACAAGGTAGTACATGATTAAAAACTATCCATCTATCATCAAAGTAACTACAAAACTAGTAAATAAACTTAAAATCCTTGCATAGTGTACGTTTTAAAAAGCTATTTTTCCTGACCTGCGTTCCTCACTGCAGTCCCCACTGGCAGAGATTCGGCCACTAATCGTTAAGGCCAAGAGGAAGAAGGTTTCCCGTCCACCAGTGGGAAAACTCGCTCCCAGCCTGACACTTGACAGCTTCCTGGAGTGAGCAAGAACATTGCCTGTGGCCAGGCCTGACTCCATATGTGAACAGGACATTTGCACTGGAGTCTGGCTTGCATAGGGTACAAGGGAATAAGTGCACTCACATATGTGTTGGATGACTCTCAGTTTGTTCTCACATACATGAACTATAACAGTGGACTCACTGGGTTTGGTGTTTGAGGTGTGCGTGTGTGTGCGCACGCCTACGTGTTATGGACGGAATGCATTATGAAGTAGAGGGTGACAGTATTGACAAAGATGATTTATGAATATGTATAGTCTGTATTTGTGTTTGCTGTGTGATTCATCAATGTTACCAGAAACCATTGCCAACATCAACAGCAGCACGTTTTTTTTTTTACATCATGTGACCCACATAGAAGTTGACCCTGAAACACATCTGATGCCAAACCTCGCTGGAACAGGGTGTGGCCTTTTTCAGTATGTTTGCTATTCAGAGATGGGTCATGAGAGATACTCTCACCTAGTCATAGAAAGAAATGGTTTCATGACCTGGACCAATCAGCTCCACGTAAAGGCAGTTATGATTTTTGTTGAATGCACATACAAAATACAAACCTTACACCACAAGCATGCTCGTCTAGACCATGACCATAATAATTACTCATTAATTGCCCGTTATTCTAAGTAGATTTTGTTCATGTTTAATGTGTGTCAACCATGCATTGATTGTATTTATATATTTTTATGTATATATGTGAATTGTGCAGATGTTAGTTTTAATAAAGTAGCTTTTTTCTAGTGACTCTGGACTGTTCTCTCTAATGTAGATCAGTTGAGCATTCACTAGATGGTGTCGGTAATCTTAGTGACGCCAACATTTGAGAAGAGTAGTAGATTCGACGAGTAAAGCAGTCGTGATCATGAGAACATTTATTCAGATATTTCTAGGGTAGTCAGCAGCCTTTCATAATCTCTTGGAAATCGTATGCCAGGCAACTAATAATGACCTTAAATTGTTTCAAAGCTTATACAGCTTAAGTCAACACGTTTTTTTTAGCTCACTGAGAGCTCTAAGCTTATTATTCCTGCGCTGGTGACAGTTTGATCAGATGCCCGCCAATAGCAGGAAGGCAAAGTTGGGCTTTTCTGACGATTTGCCTCGGCACAGCCACGCGAGGGCGTTTTATGTGTTAGTTTTACGAATTTAAAATGACGATATTTTCACAATCCGATGTCTGTTTATGTAACTGCTGGTAATGTTTCATCATTCATCCTCCTCTCACTATGCTAGTACTGTGTATTTCATGAAAGACATTCGTAGATTTGAGTTTTTCGGGTTGAAAACCGGAGCCCCCGTCCAGTTTAGCGAGGCGTACACGGGACATGCTCTTTACTTTCACCTTTCTTTCGGTTATCAAAAACCAAAACGATGCGCCCGCGGTAGCACCATGTAAAGCATCGTTTATAATCTAACTGTGTGAAATTTCGAGCGGAAATACAGTTTCTGATGATGGAAAAAGTCTTTGCAAAGTGCCATAAGAAAACACAACTTCACAGGCGCCCTGACGATCCTTGTTGTTGTTCTCAATCACGTCCGCGCTCGCTCGTATAAATCAAAGTAACCGCCTCGCCGGGGTGCATTCAATACCAGACTTGTAAGGGTCCTGCATCAGCCAAATTTCAACAATCACGATGGCAACTGAAAAGGTCGAAACCGTCCCTGAAACTGCACCACCAGCTCCAGCTGCTGAGAAAAGTAAAAAGGGTGCCATCAGCAAGGCTAAACCGGTGGTCGCGGGTGCCGCGTCAGCTGCGAAGAAGAAGAAGAAGAAGAATAAAGGCAAGAAGGGACAGCCGGGCAAATACAGCCAGTTGGTCATCGATGCAATCCGTACACTGGGCGAGAAAAACGGCTCATCCCTATTCAAAATTTACAAGGAAGCCAAGAAAGTCAGTTGGTTCGACCAGCAAAATGGGAGGATGTACTTGAGGTACTCCATTCGGGCACTGCTGCTGAATGATACCCTCATCCAGGTGAAGGGCTCTGGCGCGAATGGCTCATTCAAACTCAACAAAAAGAAATTTGAAAAGGCTGCTGCCAAGAAGAAGAGTGCATCTAAACCAGTCAAAGCAGCCAAACCAGCAAAGGCAGCAAAGCCCGCTAAGAAACCAAGCAGCAAAAAGGCGAGCAAACCGGCCGCGAAGACGAGCCCCAAGAAGAAAGTCGCCAAAAAACCAGCGGTCAGCAAGAAGCCCGCAGCAGTCAAGACTGCTCCCAAGGCGAAGAAGGCAGCAGTGAAGAAAGCACCAAGTGCAAAAAAGACCAAGAAGGCGAAGAAGTAAACGGTCAACAGCTTAATGTTGCCGATGAGAAATATGAACTGTTTAAAAAATAGGTGGAAATTTGTTTATTTTTTTATATTTTTGTATAAAACTCTTGTTCATTCATTCTGTGGTGTTTTTATAGCATAGATTATAAGGGCTTGGGTGAAAACTCGAAGGTAGGCTGTGCTGTTTTGGGAGTCTTTTGTTTGTTGCACCAAGCGGATAGAGGAACGTGAGGGAATGTATTCTCTATTTTAACAAGTCATGAACAGAATTGTTGACCATGATCTTGTTCTCTTTCAACTTGTTAAGATGAACCTGTTTATTTCAGACAATCGTCAATAGCCGTGCTTAACATTCCTTTGTATTAGTATTCTCGGAGTGGGCGTGGCACGTCAAGTGTTAGAACGCATAAAGGAAAGTCGCCTTTTGTACAGAGCTGAATTTTTTTCTAGTTTATCTGTTTTAAAAACAAACTTGTTAGTGTGTTTACATGAATGCATAAGCCTGATCTGAAACAACCTTCGCCATGTCTTGTAAATAAAGACCTGTTAACTACCTAATACTGTTGCTGGGTCATGTTGCTATTTTAGAAATAAACACACACTGTCTAAGTTGTACTTTAACAATTTACAATTAGGCTAAACAAAAACGTCATACGAAATTAATTTAGCACTGACAGAGAGATGGTCTCCACGAAATTCAAACCATAACCCACAACCTGATAGGTGGAGATTTAACTCTGTGCTTTGGGCGTTGCTAGCGAGATTCCGGTTACATTAGTAGAAGGACCGCTCGCATTTATTTTGTCATGGGCCTTGCAGTTTGATTATTCAAAACTGCTGTTTTTCCTGAAGTTAGCAATATGTTATTTGGTATTTATAGTCATTAATTAAGCCTATGATTAAATTTTGAGTGAGAGCAGATGAAGCATGCTAACCTATATTTACATTGTCTGGTTGTAGCAGACGGTTGTCCAGAGACCTGTAGATAAAGTGCCAAAGTCATTCATTCGGAACACTTTTTTCCGCTTAAGAAACTAGATGTGTCTCTTCAAAATTACACAACTGTAAAACTCTCCCTTGATTTACAACCTATCCGATTGACCCCAGGCGTCAGTCACAGCATATTAGTAATGTAGCTTAGTAGACACGTCTTCACAGGCTGAGACGGGTTGGTTTTTCAGTCAATTGTCAAACGAGGCCTTACACTTAGAGGAGAAATAGCTGATGGATGAGAATTTTATAGGGTACCTGTGCTTAGTGCAGCCTCTAGACTGTGTGGAAATTTCATGCAGAAAGCTGACTGGTTATAAGACGAGGTGATTGATGTTACATATATTTAAACATATAACCTATTTTCTCAGGACAGAGGATCACATTAGCGAGGGGAGAGTGAGTAGTGCATCATGGGTGGGGATGGAGTTTGACACATTGTTACTGATGTCGGCAGAGGGCACTGACAGCAGTTTATGCATCAAATCTCATGAAAACCACACTGAAAATCTGTGCTTCTTTGCTACATTCAGGGCCAATGTAAACAGATATTCATCAGAGGAGGGGTATGTCATAAGAAGCGAGGTATTACCTTATATGGAAGCATTTTGGCTCGCTGATTTTGGGAAATTATAGCCCATGGAATATTGTTAATGATATAAAATGGCTGGAAACAGCTTAAAATGAGACACACAAAATACTCAGAGACGTTTTACGTGTATTTAAATAAAATCACGACACATTTAGCTGCATTTGGTATAGCCTGTCACTAAACACAATGGTTTACTTTTTGTGGACATCCCCCGATGTAAGGGGTAATGGTTTGTTCTTAGCGTTCCTGTTCACGGAAGTTCCGACAGGTTCTGCTGTACTTCCGCCCTCAGATTTATCAGTGAAAACAGAGAAATGGTAAGCTTGATCAGCAACATTAATTCATTTCTGACGGACCAATTAGCGAGATACATTGGTTTGAAAATAATCACCCCATAGGTAGTATGCATACATTCCTAGGGTGTAAGGAAAATTTGATTTGGTTGCTAAAATATAGACATGAGCTACTGACTGAAACATCCATTCCACACCCTAATTCTTGCTAGCACAGCTAGCGACGGTTCTCAATTGCGGTTCTCCATCTTTTATTATTTGCATTGTGGAACTTATTTAAAAAAGAAAACTGCAAACAGATCTTTTGATATTTGTGTCGCTGTTTATTCTGAAATGCAGATGCTTTATTTGAAGACATGTCAAATGCTAACGTGTAGTATGTAACGCAGACGTGAGTTTTAGCATGCCTTTTTGTAAATTTGTTAAAATCTGTGGCATATGGATCAATATACATCTCACTTTTTGCAGACTGCGACACTGCGTCCGTATCTGAATGCGGTGCGTGCTACACTTCAGGCCGCCCTATGTTTAGAGAATTTCTCCTCTCAAGTGGTTGAACGTCACAACAAGCCCGAAGTGGAAGTTCGGTGAGTGATTCGGGGAGGCTGACACTAATGAAGGGGGCAGACATACAACCATTCCATTCAACATAAACGCTTTTCACTCTTCTGTACTTCGTTACAGGAGCAGCAAAGAGTTGCTGCTGCAGCCAGTCATCATCAGCAGAAATGACAAAGAGAAGGTTTTGATAGAAGGCTCCATCAACTCCGTGCGTGTCAGCATCGCTGTTAAACAGGTTGGTTCTGACTGCTACATGCACACGTACTATCAAAACTTATGGATGAGAAAATCCTTCCGCTCCAGGCAGTTGAGTCTTTGAGAGGTTGTTTTTTCTTTCACAGCCACTTGTGTGCAAATCTATGATGTGACTTGGGCCAGTATGGTTAATTTAGCTGGAAGAGCTATAGGAGACGTGTTGTCATGCAGGGGTGAATTCTATCTACTCTTAACACTAGTGCCATAGTGTCGTGTTTGAAGTACTATTTTATTTCCACTTGCACTCAGCTGTCATTGATATTGCAGTATAGCATCAGTCTGCCAGTTTCTGCTCTTGAAGTTCTGTTAATGCTCTGTTAATGTCATCTCCAGCTGTGTTCTACCGCACTGTCTATATGGCGGTTTTATTTTGTGTGTGTGTTTGTTTGCTTTTGTAGGCTGATGAGATTGAGAAGATCCTGTGCCACAAGTTTATGCGGTTCATGATGATGAGGGCAGAGAACTTCTTCATTCTGCGTAGGAAGCCTGTGGAGGTAAGGGGGTGGGAAGGAACGGACTGTAAGGCGTAGTAGCGTGCACACACTGGGACAATGGTCGGATATCTGATAGTGTCAGGCCCCAAGATGACTGGCTTTGGCCAAAATCTGAGCAGTAGACACAGTCCAGCCGATATCAACAGACCTCCGCCAAGAGCAGTGGCAGCTGTCAGATGGTATTGAGGTGGCCAGTTCTCTGAAGTCTCTGGTATGTGCACGCTATTAAATATGACAGGCTGATTCATAGGGATGGAAGGACATACACATGGGTAGTAGAAAGGGACTCCTGAATGGTATCATAGGACTGGATCCTTTAATTATCTAGTCTGTGAATCTGATCCTCTGTACTATTTGTCTAAATGAGTAAATTGCTCCTCATGGCAATCGAATGGACCAGCCCAAATTTGTGCTCGACAAAAGTTCTTAAAAATGCTGTTTTTTTTTAAAGTGACACAAGGCAAGGTTTTATGCTGTTTTTAGGTTAGTTTACTAGTGCTGTAGTAACTTCAGTGGTTGAATGACTCATTAGGGGGTGAATGAAGCTTCTCTCGGATTACAGCACTTGCAAGATGCTTTGAAAATGTTCATAGCTGGTTCCTATTTTTTGGTGTGCAAACAAATTCACATGTATTGGTGAGAATTTAGTAAAAAAAAAAAAAAAAAAAAAGAAAAGAAACAGCAACCGTGGGGAGAGCTCCAGGGGAAAAGGTTCCAGACTTGCCTGGTGTTTCTCTAAAGACGGGACATAAACAGTCCACAGTGCATCATGGGATTTCACCTGGTACAAAAATGGTCACCTCAAGCAGCTTATAGAAATAGCCCTTCATTAGCACCTGGGTGTTACTTGTATACTTGCCTAGTATGGAGATGATTAAATTCCTCTCTGTGTAGACATTGCTAAAAATGTGACATTTGGAATGGTGGTATTGTGGGGGCTTCAGTGTTCAATGGTAACTGTGATTCATTAAATCTGGTGACCAGTTTAAAAGCATAATGAGAACAGGAACATTGTATCTCAATGAGCGTATATACAGCCTTTGATTTACCTATTGAAGGGTATCATCTTCTCTTCAACTGATCTTCTCTCCCCCTTTCGTCCTCATAGGGCTATGACATCAGCTTTCTCATCACAAACTTCCACACAGAGCAAATGTACAAACACAAATTGGTGGACTTTGTCATCCACTTCATGGAGGAGATTGACAAGGAGATCAGCGAGATGAAGCTGTCTGTCAACGCCCGTGCTCGCATTGTCGCTGAGGAATTCCTCAAGAATGTGAGTCTGTCTACCCTTCTGGTTATTTCTCGTCCTTTTTTTCATGTCTCAACATGTCATGTGATTGCACTGTGTCAGATGCTGGGAAGAGATGGCTCCTGTTTTTGAGTTGGTTTTAGTTCATTTTGTTTTCATTGTTTTTTTTCCTTGGAATTTTGTTTTCAACTTTAGCTTTTATCTATTTATTTTTTCCCCTCCACAGTTCTGAATAAAACGAGATCCTGCAGTTCACACGCTGGCCACGTTACTCCTGTCATGCCCATCAGAGGAGACACAAGGTGCCTCTGAGACAGCAAAGCTATTCTACAAAACGTCTGACTGGCCAACGGCAGAGTGGGAGACTGACCTCAGACCTGTTTTAGCAGTATCAACGTGCAATCGCACTGCTTGTCCGGTAGCAAAGAAGAGCCATAACTCATACTATAGTTCCCATATTTCTTTCATCTCCCTCAGCTCAGCCCCGAGCTCAAGGCTTGTCTGTCAAATCAGTTCAGCACTGTGATATTGGCCAGTGGACTACAGCTTTTAACAAACAGTTGTCATATATAACAGAATGTCATTCACCCATGTTGTTGTGATCCCCCCCCTCCCCCATCATCCTACCCATTTAGAGGTCTGTGGTCACTCGTCAGTCAAGGTACACAGAAGACCGTATTTTGCTCCAGTCATTCTCATAGACTTTCCTCTGTTTTATATAAAAGATAATATATGCATGTGTACTAGAATGTTTCTTCATTTATTTTGTTATGAAAATGTCACCATATCAGGTAAGGAGGTCTATGGGGAATAATTATAAGGCAAACTGTAAATGTGTGTGTGTGTGTGTGTGTGTGTGTGTGTGTGTGTGTGTGTGTGTGTGTGTGTGTGTGTGTGTGTGTGCACGCGTGTACGCACGTGCGTGTGCGTGTGGAATGTTGCGGTGTAATGCCTTTGGCCTTTGCACTTGTGATGCACACAGAATTAGACTGGACATTCCAAAATTCAGAACATTTGCTGACCAGAGAAACTCTGAGCTGTTCAGTCAGAAAATAAAACTTTGAATACAAATGCTATTAACACCCCATGCTTACTATTGTAATGAATTTTTCATCGTTTTCTACTTTATGCAATAAATGTTACGCACAGTGATAATGTTTCAGTATATTTATTCCTGTTGCTGTATTTGATTTTAGAGTTGATAGTATTTCCAGAGCACACATGAATTATTTCTTACTTTTAGGGGTTATACCCATGTCATCAGTGCCCATCATTGCCCTATTTTTAAGATATAAAATATGTTGCTTTTTTTAGTATGCTACCTGCATTAGGCGAGGTGATGCTCCAAAATAAAATGGCACAAGACCTGAGAAGCTCTCTGGGGAGACTTGGAAAAAAAGGAGGCACAAACTGTAGGTGGCGGTAGTGTTCAATCGGAATAGAGTGCCGGTTTAACAGTGACGGGAAACGCTGGAGAAGAAGAGTGCCAAGTGTAAACACGCTATGGCTGACGAGAGGGGTGGAGGCGACAACAACAATATTGAGGATAATATGGGGAATCAGCTACAGCTACTGCCGGGTGAGAACGTTTTGAAATAGTTGGTTTCCTATGACCGTGTTCTGACAGTTGCTGTCATTGCATTTTTAAACATGCATTTTGCATAAATGCTCTGAATTTCATAGACGTCATTTTAGAGTAGCTAGTCAGCTAACGTTAGCTACAAAATGCGGAGGTAATAATACATGTGGACTATTCGGGCGGACTAATCAGTTTTGTTGCAAATTGATCTAGGCAGTATTGACATCTTGGTTCTCTCATCTTACTATGTTCTTGTGTATGTTTGCTCTGTGAGTCTGTGATGAGTGTGTTATTCTGTCCCATGTAAATGGCTTTAATTCAGTGCACTGATTTGAAGTCAATTTTACATTGTTTCTGTGAGAACGGTCATTTGCTGAGATTACATTTGGCATAATCTTACCATCATAGCTATGCATACGATACATGGCCTACATGCATCAATTTCTTGGACTGAAATAGCAGACCCCTTTTAAAAGCGAAAGTGAAATTGACTGGATTTTACTGATTACTGTTTGTGAATACACTCGTAGAAAATGAAGAGGAGGAGGATGACTTGGAAATGGAAGATAGGGATAGTGATGAGGCCGAAAAACCCAACATTATCAACTTTGACCCCAGTCTGCCGACATCACATGCAGTGAGCAAGCATCTCTTCCCTCTCTCCCTCTGTGTGTGTGTGTGTGTGTGTGTGTGTGTGTGTGTGTGTGTGTGTGTGTGTGTGAGCGAGGGAGAAATTCCCTGGGTGTGATAGTTGCAAGTAGTGGACTGAAGCTGAAGATAAAAACAGCAACTTCAAGATGTTTCTGGTTTGAAAAACATAAACACATGCATGTGTGTGTCTGTATCTGTGCAAACAGTACCTGGGTTCAGACATGGAAGAGTTCCATGGGCGCACGGTTCATGATGAAGATAGTTTCCAAGTGTTACCGGTTTTGCCCCACGCAGCACTAATGCTGATCCCAGGTCAGACTGTTCCCTTACAACTCTTCAGACCGCACGAGGTCAGCATGATACGCAACCTCATCACCAGGGACCGAACTTTCGCTGTGCTGGCATACAGGTAAAATTTTATCTCATTGTACAGGAACAACAGGACACACACACGGAAATATACATACCCTACCACATGTTGACACAGTCTACACACACATGATCTTGAATACACATATGTGTTATTATATTTTGCAGTGCTGGTGTCTACATGTGTTTATGATGTCTGCCTTTGTGTGTGTGCGAATGTGTGCGTCTGTGTGCACGTGCTTGTGTTATTGCAGCCCTGGTGACAGTGGTGAGCTGGAGGCAGAGTTTGGCACGACAGCAGAGATCTATGCATTCCGAGAGGAACAGGAGTACGGCATTGAGACAGTGAAGCTAAAAGCTATCGGCCGCCAGAGGTTTCGCGTTCATGAGCTGAGGACACAGGCTGATGGGTTAGCGCACACACACACACACACTAAAATGTCAAACAAAAATGTTTTCGTACTATCATCACTCCCATCTGTTTTCTGTATAAACTTTACATATGCTTTCTGATGTATTTGCAAAGTAAACACACACATACACACCATCATATACATCATCATATCCATTTACATACATACTTCACATCTCCTTTACTGCTCTTTCCCATTGCCTCTTTCTAAATAGCTCTTTATGAAATGTATGTTTTAGGATTCGACAAGCGAAAGTACAGATCCTTCCGGAACGAATTTTACCTGATCCCCTCTGTCCACTTCAGCTGCTTACTCGCTTGCACATACACAAGCAGAACCAACGCTGTGCCGGCAACAGACAAGTAATGCATACAGATGTATACATACAGTCACAACATCTTTTTGTGGTTAACTTTGAGTTTTCAGTTTGAATCATTCGTTTTGTTTTTAAAATGAGAAAATGAGATAGATGTATCTCTCTCTCTCTCCCCTCCCCGACTAATACAGAAGACTCTCCGCTGTGCCAGTATGACCCAGTGGCCTCCCTGGGTCTATGCACTTTATGATTCAGTAAGTTATTTTTGCATAGATTTGCCTATGTTTATTACACTTTAACTGTGTGAAGATTATGTGAATTGTAGAAGTCATCTGTTTCACAGAATTGTATTTAGGTTTCTTTGAGTTTTTTTCTTTTTTTTTTAAAGTCTGCGTGTCCTGGGATACATTTTCCTTTGCTGCCAAGTTTAGGCCGCAGGACTTCATCCTTGCAGTGTTCTTCTGTTTCAGGACACACTCATGAGAAGGGTAAAGAAACAGCTTCACGAGTGGGACGAGAATCTCAAAGATGAATCCCTCCCCACAAATGCTATAGGTAACACACACACACACACACACACACACACACAAACACACATACAGTACATCCACACATATCCAAACTCCAAAACTCTGTAGTTACTCTGTCCTGCTCTTGTGTGTCCTGTCTAGATTTCTCCTACAGAGTCGCTGCTTGTTTGCCCATTGATGATGCGCTGAGGTTGCAACTGCTGAAAATTGGCAGTGCCATCCAGAGGCTGCGCTGTGAGCTCGACATCATGGACAGGGTGTGTGTGTTTTCTGCTTGTGTACGTGCAGGGTGTGTGTGTTTTCTGCTTGTGTACGTGCTTGTGTGTATGACTGCTTATAAAAAGGCTGTGATTAGGGACATGATTTACACCCCTCTTCACTAGTAAACTGTCACCAATACACACTGTAGAGAGAGTACAATTCCATTTTAATTACTACTTTTTAAATAACTCTGTTGCTTAGCAACTATCTGCAGTTGTCATGGTAAGAGCAGTGTCTATAGTGCAAGGTTCAAGACTGAATGTCATTTATATCCTTTGTCCACTGTGTGTATGTGTGTGTGTGTGTACGTGTGTGTGCGTGTGCGCACATCATGTTTATTGCTTTTTTATTCCACCAGTGCACATCTCTTTGCTGTAAGCAGTGTCAAGATACAGAGATCACTACTAAGAGTGAGATTTTCAGGTGAGCTCTGAGGTGAGGTCTGAAACACTGTTCTTCTCTAACCGGGAACCTTCTTGTCCGGATCATCGTTGGATCATGTTACCTTTTTTCAGCCCCATTAATGTCTGTCCACTGAAAATCAATGTGTTTCAAAGCCATTTAATACCATTTAAATGATGTACATTACAAAACTATGCATAGACCTTGGTTCCACTAACACACGCTGACTAGCTATTACACATTACCCTCCTCTGCAGCCTGTCTTTGTGTGGGCCAATGGCGGCATATGTGAATCCCCATGGCTATGTGCACGAGACGCTGACTGTCTATAAAGCTAGCAACCTAAATCTCATTGGACGACCCTCAACCCTGCACAGCTGGTTCCCTGGGTAAGCCTGTGTATATGTGTGTCTGTCTGTATGTGTTTAGGTGTACACCGTCATCTTTGATAAACTTTTTTTGCAAAAGCAGCATTGCCTCATATTTGTGTCTGTGTGTGTGTGTGTGTGCGCGCATGCGTATCTAGGTATGCCTGGACCATAGCACAGTGCCGAACATGCGGATCTCACATGGGCTGGAAGTTCACAGCGGTGAAGAAAGACCTGAGCCCCGTACGATTTTGGGGTCTTACCCGCTCTGCTCTGCTCCCTACAATCCCACAAGGCGAGGAGGGCCAGGAGGGCTCCCGGGTACTCTGCCTCTAACCTTTTGACCTTTATATCAGTCTTTGACCCTTGACCCGCATCACACTTTACTCTGAGCCCCCTTGACATCTCAGTTTGCCTCTTTAAGATCATCATCACACAGATGGACAATCCGAGTGTGCAGGACAAGTAAATATCACTAGTTAGAAGAGAGGAATGACATGGAGGAGATGTGAAGTGAGTGAGTGGGAGATCAGGGAGAGGGAAGTAGGTACCATCATATTTGTCATCCGTCTCCTGACACTGGGCAAGGCCATATCTTTATCAGTGAATCTAACGATGTTAAATAACACAGTGGACTCTA
Organism: Tenualosa ilisha; assembly: GCA_015244755.2. Lineage (NCBI taxonomy): Eukaryota > Metazoa > Chordata > Actinopteri > Clupeiformes > Clupeidae > Tenualosa > Tenualosa ilisha. The sequence goes on from PYXC01000499.1 coordinate 181,577, forward strand.
TCCATCCGCTGGCTTGTACACGCCCTAGCTTTCGACCACCCATAACGCATGTGTGCCTGCAGGGAAGTCGGGTGATGTGCCATGTTTGTATCCACGTGAATTTTTTTCTTTCATTGTAAATCAGATCGTATGATTTGATGCTATGTCAGGATGAGACCATTTGATGGGAAGTCCAATAAGATATGAGAATCTCACACGAGTCAGGGATGGGGGCGATGGTGCCTCTGTGCTCAGCTGGCCCTGATTGACTTAGGGAGGGACAGTGCAGTGTTTTTTATTGGGAGGAAGTTGTTTTCTTCTGCAATTATTATATTTTTGTATTTATGCTGTTAGCATCCATCAGAGCCAATTTTGTCAGAAAAAGTGAGTGCCTCTCACATGAGTAATGAAAACATACTAAAACATATCGCTGTGAAAGATCAGTAAAACAGTACTCTGTACAAATACATGTACACTCAGAATGTCTCACAGATCTCTGCTAGATTCATAAAACATGCACACAAACCCATGATATATTGTAAAAGGATGTGAAATTTATTTGTGTGAAAAGTCATAAACATCATTCTGAAATGCTTGTGCTTACAGTGTTTTTTGTGTACAGTTCTTTTCGGCATACGTTTGTTTAAACACATTCATTATGAGTATGTGTGCGACATGTGAAAAAAAAAAGACAAGCCGACGTTGTTCATACTCCGGCACAGTAGGTGTCAGCCTAAACCTGCTAAATAGTGTCCAAGATTTTATTTACTCACGAACAAGGAACTCATGTTACGTAACCAAACAAAGGTGCAGTTTAGTTGTGATCTGAGATGCATGAGACTTTTATGTTATTTTGATTGACCATCAGCAACATAAACTGCTTTTCAGTTGAGTAAAATTAATACACAATTATTTGTGTATAGTAACATTAACTTCTTGTTTTATGTTTCTTGTTTGGTGAGACGTGCGTTACGTGCCGCAAGACGTACCGTATGTTAGATGGAATGTATGTGCATCTGGACCTAAGGCTCTGTTAGATTGCAAGTTAACTGGATTTTTGACCATGCCGCAAGAAACAGAGCCCACTCTTCCACTTGTGCGCTCTTTACCCAGTGGAATCCCGTGCCATGTCGTTTTCTGCAACCGAAGTCCTCGAGTTGTTCTCCCTGTTTGGATCAACTTCCGCGGGGAGCCGCAGACTTACAGTCCAATCCAACCCTGGACGGGGCAGAGAATGACTACATTTGTTGGTGAGTTTATCAGTATGTCGTTTGACATGCATCAGGATTAAAATCGGAAACAAGAGCATGAGAAACAGGCATTAGATATGAGAAACGGACAACTATTACATCAGCTGTTACTGATCCTCACCATCACTGCCGGAGCCGAACTGCTCATGCTTAATAAATGTAAATAATCTAAACGCTCGTCGGAGCACAGTTAAATCGTGTCGTAGCACTCTAAGTTTAGCCACAATCGGCAATCAAATAAAATATCTATGCTCACGTTTCATAAATAGAATAGAACGCCTTTATTGTCATTACACAGAGTGTAATGAGATTCAAAAACAAACAAATAAACAAACTGCCTTTGGTGTGGACACAATTCCAGTTTCATAGTGCTGTGATAGAAATTTGCCCTTACGTGTAGTCAAAGTGTGTATCTGATGGCAAAATAAATAAATGTGTTTTGATTCATGAATCACTATCAAAATGAATAAAATAATATAATAATATAAAATAATATTTTTCCAAGGATCCCCTCATCATAGCTATGTCACTTCTTACGTGTTAAGATATTTTCCTTGATCATCGTCGGTTCGTATTCTTTGGTTTACAAACAAATCCACATGGATTGCTATTTTTATTTATTTATTTATTTACTTACTTACTTATTTATATCTGTAAAATCTGCGACTGTAGGGGGCGCTAGCTTGCCAGGTATGCAAAGCCTCAGAGTTTGGAGTGTCAGGTTCCAATGACCGTCTTTGTTCTTTTGTGAAAGATTTATATGGAGATCATGATATGCCTTCCTTCACCTCTATGATAATTTGCCTTTTGGCAGAAGTGAAATATCTGAGCATACACTGATGGCAGAACATAACACAATGAAGAGAGTAGTAAATGCAGACTGCTAACCTTAACTGCCTCTCCAGGGCATCCCTGGATGTTCCGTGATGCTGACTCAGACGATCCCATGCGCGTGAATGGAAAGGAGCTATACTTGCCCCGAGCCCAAAACACACGGTCACAGATGTCACTGGTCAACATCACCTTACCAGGTTTGTATGGTGTACATAGAAAGCATTGTAATTACCATTAGACAGACCTCTGTGTTTGTGGGTGTCTCACTGCTCTTGTTGCTGACACTGCAATAAAGATTTCCCTTTTTTATTGAACTCTCTCAAAGTGGGCATTACAGTGTCTAGCAGTGGTTAACTCTCTCTCTCTCTCTCTGTGTGTAGTGCTTACCCTGCGGGAGCGCTGTCTGCAGGTGGTGAGGAAGTATGTTTCTCCAGAGGACTTCCCTCAGCTGGAGATTGCCAAGACACTTCAGGAGGATCTGGCAGACAAGCCAAGCCTCCAGAAAGACCTTCAGAGCATCGCACAGCGGGTGGAGCAGAGGCTCCTACAGGAGAGGCAACAAGAACAGACATGAGTGTGTGTGTGTGCGTGCGTGCATATGTTTGTGTGTGTGTGTGTGTGTGTGTGTGTGTATGTGTATGTGTGTGCGTGTGCTCATGCATAAGTGTATGTGCGAGAGAGAGAACAGATGCATATATAACACTGTTAACTGTCAAGTATGTGTATGTGACTTTATATAAAAAAAACATTTGTACATTTATATATATTTGAACACTGTAATTAAACTTATGGAATGTAATTGGTCTCTTGTTTTTGTCAACAAAATTGTAGACTTATAAAATATCTTTTTATTAATTGGCTTTAATACCATCTGCAAAGTGGTTAAAATATTAAATAGCTGAACATTTTGTAAACAACTGAAACGTGGGACAGCTGGCACTCACAGGAATTACTGACAGGATAGTTATCTGCAAAAAACAGTGTAAAGGTGGGCCAAAACACCTTGGTGGAATTTCCACCTGCACAGAAAAAATTTGAAAGCCTAACTTAAGAGCAAATCTTTAATGAAATAAAAACAACCTCTTATGTTGTAAGAGGAAGAAAATTGGGCATAATTAAGAAGTAGCCGATTTAAAGGAAGACTGGCTAATGTAGAAATGGCTAGCAGTTGGTCATTACTTGATAAATGCTAAGTCTGTTAACTAGTTCTACATGCTACATGCAGCAGGCTTTGCTGAAGTTCACGTGGTTGGGGAATGCAAACCGTTGGGGTTCTGAAATTCGCATCAGATGGTGAGTGACGAGTAAGATGGGCTAACGTTACCTTTACTATATAATTTAAATGTAAATGGTGTGCTTGATCATTACCTTGGATATAAAAAAAACATCCAAAGGGTTGTCAACCAATGATTCAAACTGAGAAGCTTGAGCCGGTTAGTAGGCTGCTCTGGGTAACCTGCCCTGCCAGGTAGAGAAAATGGTTTAGCTACGGTAATTTAACTTATGTGATTAACCACAGGTTACAACTGCTTGCTAGTAGTGATGGTTTGTAATTTGAAACGACCGAGGATGTCAAGTGGTTGTGTTGTGTGTTTATTAAACAACCTTTTTCTAACTCGTTTGTTGGGTTATTCTGTTACTAATAGTTTGCTAACTAATGTTAGCAGACGTTCGAGGTCTTCATGTCCTTGAAAATTTTATGTCCATGTATATCTAGAGCAACTATTTAGTACAAGAACTTACGTCTAAATTGCATTGTCAAGGAAACGAGTTTAGCGATATTGATCATCTGCTTCAGATATCTGATAATGAAATTAAATAGTGACATTATAATTCAATGAAATTACTTAGCCATTGCGCTACTACCTGTGTTGCATACTAAACAGCCCATACAAGCCAGTACAAACGGAAACTGCATTTTTTTCCCTGTCAGAGCACGATGAACCCAAATAAAAAGAAGGAGAAAATTCTGAGGTTTGGTTGGCTGCGCACAGCTGGTGGTGCCTCCCCCAGGAAGATGAAGAAGAGTAATTGGGGCACTCCTCAGCCCACCCAGTGGGGAGAAGAGGGCGAAGACAGCACAAAGTCAACAGACAGTTTGCGAAAAGTTGCCAACATCAGGCTGGCCAGCCCAACAGGAGAGGCCTTCGCTGCTCAGACAGTTCCACCTCAAAGTAGTCTTGAAGTGGCTACGCAACCTATCCCAAAAGACAACACCCCAAAAGTCCATCGGCCTTTCAGCAGAGCCAGGAAACTGTTCCATAAGCTTCAGAATGGCAAAGGCTCCTCTGAGGTAATATCAGTTCACTTGAATGTGTTAATTTTGCATCATATTCAGTATATTTACCAAAACTTTGGTTTGGTTTGTTTTTCCGCATGACCTGCGTTAATATTTGCAGCATCTTTGAAACATCAGTCGCTCATTTTTGATCAGACAGCCTATATCTATGGTGCCTGTGATGGCCTAGACAAAGCTGTCTGTCAGTATAGTAATATTAACTTTTAAATACAAGATCGGATTTCTTTTTGTTAGGTGGGATATAAAGAGACTGGCTCTGCCCACGCCGAAAAGTCAGAGATCAGCCCTCCCAACAGAAGGCAAAAGAGAAAGCCTCTGCTCTTAAGAAGCAGTCATCACCGCCTACACCAGATACGGCCAGCCTGAAGCAGGACCAAAGCAAGACTAGTGCTGCAACCAGTAAGTCTACAGAATCTCTGAGTGGAGACCCGGGGCCAGCCTCACTGGTGTTTATCAAGACTGAGGAAATAGAGAGCAAACAAGGAAATTGCAAAAAGGTGAGAGAAGGAGAGAGAAAAGAAAACATGATTACTTGTAAGACATGTTGAATAGGAGCAGGAAACTCCCCTGTGGAGTGTTACAAGCTAAATGTGGGTTAAATGATGCACTTATCGCTACTAAATATAAACATGAACAAACAACAATGTTCAGCATTGCTTACCTTTTATAAACTAAATAAATAACATCTGATTGTACACATGTTCTTAGGCTGAGGTCCGTGATGTGTGTGACTCCCCTGACTGGTCAGATGTGGATGACCAGGTTGAGATTCAGACTCTGTCACAAGATGAGAGCACTGAGCCAAGAGGAGAGACAACGAATGAACCAAAAGTTAGTGATGGAGAATCTGTCTACCAGCAATACAGCTTCATCACACCAACAGGTTATTCAATGTACCCTTCAAGAGTATCACCCAGTCAGACTTGGTTTGGAAACAATGGAAACTATTCAACAATATCACCTAATGATCGATACAGGACTGAAAACTGCGGAGGATCTTCAACAACATCACCCAACCACTCTTGGGTTGGGAACAGTGGTAGCTCTGCAACAATATCACCCAGTCAGTCCTGGTATGGGAACTGCAGTAGCTCATCCAGAGCATCTCCCAGTCAGTTGTGCTCGGAAGCAATGGCAGTCCTCTCAGCAATGGCTCCAGTCACTTGACCCCCTCTCTGATGCCTTGGTGGTGCTACTGGGAGCAGCATCACAAAATCTGCGCCCCTTTCTCTCCGGATCCATTCGCACTCCGCTCAGCCACCCCCTCCCCACAGTCATCTCAAGCAAATCGTCAAGTACCTCTTCGTTAAGTGACTTCCTTGACAACAGTCAGACACCTGCATGGAAGGTGTCCCCTACCTGTTCAGGTGACCCTGCCCAGACAAGAATGACAGAGCCCCTCGGGTTCATTGACACCCACTGCCACCTAGACATGCTGTATGGAAAGCTGGGCTTCCGTGGAACATTCCAGAACTTCCGAAGTCGGTACAGCAGCAGCTTCTCTCGAGATTTTCGTGGCTGTGTGGCAAACTTCTGTAACCCACGCCTGACGGAGCTGGAGGGGCTATGGGAGGGGCTTTTGAGCGAGGAGATGGTCTGGGGTGCATTCGGGTGCCATCCACATTTCGCCAAAGATTACTGCGCTAAGCACGAGCAAATCATCTTGAAAGCCATGCAGCACCCCAAGGCGATAGCCTTTGGAGAAATTGGCCTGGATTACTCTCACAAAAACAGCACGCAGTCTAGCAAGCAGAAAGAGGTAAGGTGTATTTGTGAGAAGTCGAATTTACTTTTAACCAATTTATATATAATATATTATATGTATTATTCTGTCCAAAATTATGTAGCCCTATAACACATATGTTTTTCATCAGTTTGTGTATTCCCTCTGTGTTTGTTTATGTACGTTTGTGTGTGTGTGTGTGTACGTGCGTGCGTGCGCTTGGAATGGGGGTGTATTGTGTGGGGGCGGGTGTAGGTGTTTGAAAGACAGCTTAGGTTAGCAGTTTCCATGGGCAAGCCTTTGGTGATTCACTGTAGAGATGCAGATGATCATCTTTTGGAGATCATGAAAAAGTGTGTCCCTCCAGATTACAGAATACACAGGTCAGTACATTGACATACTGAGTAGACACCTACTGTATGTGTGGGTGCATTACCTTCCTAGATAGTTGTTGTATATGTCGTGTGTGTGTGTGTGAGACATGTATGTGTAATGTATGTGTTTACAGACACTGCTTCACTAACAAATTCTCGGTGATTGAGCCATTCCTGACGGAGTTCCCAAACCTGTGTGTGGGCTTTACGGGGCTGATTACATATACGAGAGTTGGAGAGGTGAGGGATGCAGTAAGGAGAATCCCTCTGGATCGCATTCTTATGGAGACAGATGCTCCTTACTTTTTGCCACGACAGGTGTGTGTGTGTGTGTGTGTGTGTGTGTGTGTGTGTGTGTGTGTGTGTGTGCGTGCGCGCGCGCGCGCATGCACATAGGTGTATGTGTACAGACACTCTAGACTGGTGAGTGTCTGTGTAGACTGTGGGAATATTTCAAAGTTTGGGGGTCACTAAGAAATTTCACAGCCACTAGACAGAATATTTTTACTTTATGTCTGATTCATTTGATATTTCACTGGAGAAAAAAAGCCTGTCCCATTACAGAATAATGACAAAATTTTGGACAGTGTTTACCTGTGAGTTTTGGGTGTGTTTGTCATTATGAGCAACTGTGGCCTTTTTTAAGATTCAGTTGTATAAAGGTTGTGCTTGTGTCCAGTGTCATTGAATTGGCCCATAATGTTTTGGAAGGAGGAGGATTACTCAGAGACAACCACACAAGTAGATTACTCAGAGACAACCACATAAGTATATTAATGATTACTCAGAAACAACCACTCAAATATATTACTCAGAGACAACCACACAAGTAGATTACACAGAGACAACCATATAAGTATATTAATGATTACTCAGAAACAACCACTCAAATATATTACTCAGAGACAACCACACAAGTAGATTACTCAGAGACAACCATATAAGTATATTAATGATTACTCAGAAACAACCACTCAAATATATTACTCAGAGACAACCACACAAGTAGATTACACAGAGACAACCATATAAGTATATTAATGATTACTCAGAAACAACCACTCAAATATATTACTCAGAGACAACCACACAGGTAGATTACACAGAGACAACCATATAAGTATATTAATGATTACTCAGAAACAACCACTCAAATATATTACTCAGAGACAACCACACAGGTAGATTACACAGAGACAACCATATAAGTATATTAATGATTACTCAGAGACAACCATAGAAATATATTACTCAGAGACAACCACACAAGTAGATTATTCAGAGACAACCACACAAGTATATTAATGTGGCTTGATGTTTTGTTAGGGGAGGATTACTCAGAGACAACCACACAAGTATATTAATGGGGCTTGATAACTGTTCATCTGCTTCCCTCTCAGCTCTGATTAGGAGATTTTGAAAAAAATTATGACAACTGTAGTCATGTCCTACTGTCTGTGTGTGTGTGTGTGTGTGTGTGTGTGTGTGTTTTGTACTCTCCCTATAGGTGAGCAAGAGTGTGTGTGGCTTTGCCCACCCTGGGATGGGTAAACACATCTTGCACGAGATCAGCATATTGAAAGGGGAGCCTCTCTCCACCGTCTTGAAGATGGTTCGTCAGAACACACTTAAAATCTATGGTGTGGAGCCATGATGACCACAGAAGGTTGCCCGTATCACAACAGCTCACAACAGCTGTGGTGGGTAAGAAAGAAGCCTAAAAGGCCATGGAGATCACTTAATGATACAGGGCTGGTGGGTTCAATGTTGTGGCCACTGCTGTGATTTTATTCTTTTGGAAAGACTTTGATCTGGAGGAGTTCGATTTTCTTTTAAAGATATCCCTGATAAAAGTTAAACTCTTCAGAGATGAGACATAAAATGTGAGTTTCTCAGTTTGCGTCGACACTGGTTTCCATCAAAACCACACAAAAAAATGTTTAAAAGGAAAAAAAAACTGTCTAAAGAAATAATCTGTTGTCCCCACAAATCTGTTATTGTGTTTATGCAAGTCAGTAAGAAGATCTGGTGAAGATGTTTGTGGCTCTAGTGCAGAATGCTGTCATTGCCTCTATTTGTAATAGTTCCTTATTAAAGGTCTGTGTCTTAGGATTTTCTCATGTTATTGTCATGCTTCAACATAGGAAGATCTAATCTGATGTGGATAAAGCCACTGGGAATATAGTGGAACAGGATTCTCTGCAGAAGAACTGTCCACGTGTCGCAGAAGCCTTTGATCTTCTTGTGAATACCGCAGGAGTCAGAAAGGGCTGAGACGTTGAAAAACACACTCACTAGAACAGACATAGCTTCTCACACATTTATTGACTGAAAATGATTGAAATGTTTGAAAAATATGTCCTGAACTCCTGAAAATGCGCCTCTCCAAGGAAGATCAGGATCAATCTGAAAATACACAATACAGGATACATGATTTATGTTGTAACAGTGAAGCTTTCCAGCACTAGTGTATGGTGTGTTATATACTGAAAAGAATTCTTAGTCTAAGTAGTATGTATAATGTGCTCAGGTTCTAAAAGCTGGTTTCCCAGATAAGATGGATTTTTTTATTCTAGTGCTAGACTAAAAGTTTGTTTTCTGCAGGAATCTTCTTTTAAGTTCTGTTTCACTCTTATTGGCGTAAGGCTTATTGACGGAGCTGAATGGAGGCAGATGTTTTTGTGGGTGTAAGCTGCACATGACCGTCAGTCACCTGTTGTGTCTCCCAAATGGTGTTGAGGATACTCTGTAAGGCAGAGCCGTGTTCTTCAAACTCAGCCTCAGTCAGGCTCAGACCCAGTCGAAATACAGGACTCACCTATGGTTGGTTAACTTGGTTACTGTTACAATAATGAATCTATTCATGAACCTTTTAGAGAACAAGCGGTATTTAAGATAAATTAAGGCTTTTGAAGACTCCTAACACATGAATCTAATAATACAACAGTGGAATTCACGAATGTGATCTTTTTGACTGGCATTAAATATAACATTTTACTGGTATATCTATATGACAGTCTGTGTGTGAGTGTGTACCAGGAAGTGGGCATCCTCTTGCAGGGTGTCCGATTGGGCTGTATCACGGGGTACAACTTTAGGATGCCGTCTGTCTCCTTGCCCCTGATGTCACACACACAAGCACAGACACACACTGAGCCCTGGTGTATATTCACTAAACATGCTAAACAATTCCAAGTGGCATCACCTAGGACTACCATTCAACAAATATCTCCTCTTGCTTCACTCACTCTCCAGTCTCTGAGTACAGGAAAAAGATGATCCACCTCTCTGCAGGTTTTGTTTGGTTGTTAGCTCAAATGTAAACTGTTTCGGACAAACACTTAGAATGAACAAGCTCAGAGTGAACAAGTACAGCCATAAACTTGCAGAAGTGATTCAGCACCCCTCATCCTCTGTCCTTCAGATTGAAAATCTAAATTTAAGATATAACTGAAGTTCTAATACTTAGATTTAGAAACAGCCACGTCACTTCAAAATTTGATGGACCTTTTCAGAAAAAAATTACTCAGGAATTCTGACCATATCTACAGCCAGGAGTTTAATTTGTTAAAGTAACATAAAGGAAGAGTTGGTATTTATTACCAACACAAGTTTTTTTCTGGTACAATAAAGCTGTAAAGCCAGAATTGCTATTCTGCAATGTTAAAAGTATGTTAAAAGACACGGTATTATGAAGTGAGTTCAAAGCTGTTGTTCTGAGTTGAAAGATCTTGGACATAAAGCTCCCTTAATTGTGACAAAATTTTTTTAGCTGTGAATGCATACACAGCAGTTTTACATACCGGGGGTCTCGGTGAAGGACTGAGGAAGCTGCTGCCACCTCTGACCGTCTCCATCAGCAGGGCCAGGGTACAGACGAGCATGATCATGTGACTGGCACGGCTGCCCAGAAGCAACATGGCTAATAAAATGAAGTGCACTGGACTAATCTGAAAGAAACTAACAGTAATACAGTCATAATGAAATAAAACTGTCACAATAATATGCAGTGCTGTACTGACAACAACTTCAGGTGAAGGGTAATTCTCAGTCAAATATTTAGAAATAATGAGCATATGGAAAGAAGTCCTTACCAGTCCGGAGCTTACGGTTCTTTCCGAAGAGCGAAGACTTGCTCTTTTTATACAGCGTATGCATCATGTCAAAGAGTGGAAAGAATGTAAGTAAATAGCAACAGCAAAACAAACAACATTTGGATACATGAATCTGCAACAGATTGTGTCTACTTAGTGGATATTGGATACCTGTTAATGTAGGCCTTTGTTTAATGTCTGATAATTGTGTAAATAAGCTGGCAAGACTTGGACACACTTAATGTGTGTGTGCATGTCTGTGTTGGGTATAGTGAACATTATCAGAATAAATTCCAAACATAGAATGCAACTGATTAGGTGGGCCTGTGGGTGTTGTTTGAACATTAAACACTGAAACAAAAAAATGTAACATTTAGTGACAAATATACCCTTGAGTTTAGTGGTAGCAGCATGTCTCAAGAAGAGTTAGGATGGAGTCAACAAAAGGCTGAAATAATAAAAGAAACAGAGTGCAGAACATTTTACAGCTGATTTGGGTTCACTGGCACTAAGAAGGAATATAAAAAAAACATCTCAGCGATGTGCCCGTATCAGGGTGTCGGAAATAAGCAAGAGCTTGCTTCTCAAAGTGTATGGCAGGCTACATGGGAATAGAGACATGAGGGGTGCAACCAGCAGGAGGAAATCTGCCTGTATAGCCTATCTATTTAGCCTTTCTGTAGTGACAAGAAAGATTGCAGGGAGTGATGCTGAGGCAGTGAAGGAAAGGGGGCTTCAAAATGTCTACCCTCTCGATGAACATCAGATCCTGGCTCGACTGATGTGGAGCATCAATCTGTAGTTAGATGTTAAACTGCAGTTATTTAGATCACTGCTGTTATATGTCACTTGAAGTTGGTTGCATTATTTTTTAAAGACAGTCTCATTGGGCACACACAGTGTTGTGACTATGTGTGTGTATGTGTGTGTGGCATGCTGTCTATGCAGAGTTTTGCAGAGTCCGTATTACTAATATCTGCATACTTACTTTCTAATGCTGGCAGACAGATGTGAGTTTACTACTGGTATGTGCGTGTGTTTGTTTTTGTATGTGACAAGTAATAAAACTAGTAGTATTCTAGCTCAATGGCCTCACCTAGAAAAGAAAAGAAAAGCTCTTATTTTGAAACAACGTATTCCGCCGTTATGTCGTCATCTTGTGGCGTCCGATGTATATGTTGTGTTGTGTTGTCCACTTTATGGTTATGCAAACTTGTAGTTGTAACCTTCAGCCTTCAAGTTTATAGTTTTAGCATCGTAGGTTAAGTCGTTTAAGTCTTAGGTTATTGTGAAAAGGAGTGGGTGACATTTTGACTAGTATCCGCAACATGGTTCAGTGTTTTGTACCTTGTTGTAATCATCGCTTTGGTGGTGTTGGTCAAACCTGTACGTATCATAGGTTTCCCACAGACGAGACAACAAGGCGATGGTGGACCCGTGCAGTCGGGTAAGATACTAGCCTCATACAGGGCGACAGCTTCAAGAATAGCCTCCGCCAGGGGTTCTCAAACTTTCTTGGGCCGGGGACCTCTCGTGGAGCAGAAATCTCTTCAAGAACCCCTCATAATCACAACAAAAATGTAACCACTTAAGATTATAGCCATGTGTTTTTTTCAGATGCTTGTAAACTCTTATTCTAAAAACATAATTTAAACAGTTTTAAATAGTCATGTTATTGCATTTTGCAATACGCCTATTGAATAATTTGATATTTTTGTCAAATCTAGGCCTACTGTGTAAAAAAAATACTGTTTGTTTCACATAACTAATAATAAATAATATTCATTTTCCTTGCAGTTAACGTTAATGTCTGAGGAGCCTTGTTTTGACAGATTGATGTAATATATTATGTAGGCTAATTTGTCACTAATGTCACTAATGAGCACAATGCTATTGGACTCTATACTGATCTTTAGTATTTTTCTCCCTATAAGCCAAGCTTATACTTTGCAGCAAACTTTTTCACTGACCCCCTGACAATGTGCTGCAGACCCCAGTTTGAGAACCAATGGCCTAGGCAAGGCTATAAACAATTCACCGTAAGTGCAAGTGGCAAATCAGGCTATCCGAAGGTCTGTAGCCTAACTGCCGAGGAGGTACCTCCTAACCTGCTTTTGAGCCCTGAATGGCTCCTTCAAGGCCCTACCTTAACCCAGAGGAGGGAAGTAGAGGGTGGCGAGGCTTGCAGGCAGCACTACCCGGAAGGAGCTGTTGAGGGCTCAAAAGATCATTCCCCCAGATTCCATGTGGGACTGAGGATTTGAAGGGTCCTCAGTCGCCCCCAGTCAGTCTGGTTGGCATTGGCCTGCTGTACATCTAGAGCTCACTTAGTGTAGCCACAAGTGTAGCCTAAGCTGAATTTAACTTGATAACTCCATCCATCTCATTTATATCTCTACGAACGACAAGTGGTGCCACCTGAACCAGCACATCCTCTGGCGCAGATGGTTCTCTCTAACCATGATGCAGAAATGGAAAATTTGAACTCATTTTCAAATTCAGTATTTACTAATTCAAAAACCACACTCGAACAGCAATAAAATAATAATAAAAAATAACATGAATTATCTACTTGCTGAGAAATGGATAATGGAAGTTTTGAGCCCATTTTTCTTTTTTTCATGTGAATTTTGCTGTTGGAAGAAAGCACTGCAAAGCATTACACAGAGCCTTCTGCAGGCTATTAGTTTTCCTGTTTAATGCATTTATCATTACTGAACCATTTGCTCTTTGTTTCTGTGTTCTTTCCTTAAGACGTGATCGAAAGCCTACTGAACACTCCAGAATTTGCTCTTGTCACTTTCCAGAAGGGAGAGCAAGGGGCCCTATTCTTTTCAAGAGCAAAGATGGGACTATTTGCAAAGAACACAAAATACCCAAATACGGCCCAACTCCACCCATAAAATCTCCTAATACTGCCCATCTTAACCTGAGTCTGTCCCATAATAAGTTTGTTTCATCTGATAATATGCTTTGTATTGGACGACACCAATTGATGGGTTTAATGGAACGCATTCCAAGCAATAATGTTCCTGTTGTGGGAGCAATGGTGTGTGTGGAAACAACCTTAAGCAACGATACAACTCTTGAGGAGTCAATAAGTGATGGGACGCCTGTAATAATGACTTATATCCCTCCTGTAGAGTCAGCTGATGTTGTATCACCAGTCGTAACCAAGGTTTGTCCCAGTGTTGCCACTCAAACAGATACTCAAGCAAGCTTTGCGGAAGTGGAGAAGATCCTTCTGCAAGCTGAACTGAAAGATGTAAAGGAAGAGCTTACAATTCTGAAGCTGAAGCTGGAAAACTTTGAACGCCATTACACTCCTTCTCGACTGAGTGATGAGGTGGTTATGATGGAGACGGGCCTGCCAGACAGAGACTGTTTCAATAAAATTGTTGAATGTGCCACTAACTTGGAGAACACCATTAGTTATGACGCTGGTTGGAAAATTAGACGCCTTAGCATTCAAGATCAGGTGTTTCTTACCTTGATGAAGTTAAGACACAATTATAAAGACTTTCACCTTGGAGCACTATTCAGTTGTAGCCAAGCAGCCATTAGAAATGTAATCAACACATGGACAGATATTCTTCAGGCGCTACTTCAAGATGACTACCCACCTGCAACCAGCAGCGCAAAAGCTCAGAAGACACCAGTATCAGAGAACACTCGTGCACTGCACACAAACATACAAATAGGATCAACAAGGACTGCAAGTGATTTCTTATCAACAAGTGATCACATTTATTACTTGTAAGGAAAAAATGAAGCAATTTGGTTGACTTTTCATTTTGGTTCTCCTAGTGTTGCTCAAGTATGACGTGTGCTCATTTCACTTTGTTTCTGGAAAGTCAAATTGTTAAAATGCTTTATAGATCTTTAGTCTTCCTGTCTGGATAGTGAGAGGAAACATTTCATACAGAACCCTTTTTTTCTTCTTCTTCTAATGTTACTGAAAGAAAAAAAAATGGAAAAAAGAAAAGCTCCAAATTAAACGAAAAAAATCTACCTACTGTTCATCTAGTGTTTTGTTTACATTGCAGCTCTACAACAAAGGTAAATGTATTAAATTCCTTGTGCCGAGTTTAAGCTGATATTGTAAAAAGACTTGTAGTACCAGTTATAACCGCGAGTGGTGATGGCTATTGCAGTAGTAGGCCACTTGCTGACGGGGAACTCAAGAAGAAGATGGGGCAACCCTAGTCAAAAGTTCCGTTAAGCTCTGTTGACACACCGAGTTGTGCTTGTTCCAGACTCCCTGTAAACACTTTCAGTCTCCCTGTAAAGTGAAGTGAAAAAGGAGTGGGTGACATTTTTACTTATAACTTCAACATGAGTCAGTGTTATGTACCCTGTTGTAATCATCGCCCCGGTGACGGCTACAGCTGCAGACTTTACAGGTTTCCCACCGACGAGTTGAACAAGAGAAGATGGGCTCGTATCGTAGGGTAGGAAAACTTTTTGAAATTGGTTAAAAACCAGTTAAAAACTTCCTACTGGATTGGGATCTGTGCAGATAGAATGATACCAGCCCTGTTTCAGTGGCTCCCAACCCATTAGCAAATTCATTTTGAGCCTTGCTAATGGACGCATGGGCATATTTGACATAAGTCACATCATTCTCAAGAAAAGCTGGGATGTGCTGAATGCATACATGCGACTGTTATTACCTCCGCCAAGGAAGAAACAATGCTTTCGTCGCCCGTGTTTGTTCATCTCTGTGTACAAAATAACTCGAAAAGCACAGCACGGATTTGGATGATATTTTCGGACAACGTTGGTATTGGGACAAGGAACAGATAAAATAAACAAATAAATTTTGGTGGTGATCCGGAACACCCTCTGGAATTTGTATTGGGTCACTGACCCAATAAATTGCTTTGGCGGAGGTCTGCGCTCTCCGTGCTTTTCCATTTATTGATAATTTTGTTCTTTGTTTCTGTTTTCTTTAGGCATGCGCGACAGCCTACTCACACCTCCAGAATTTGCGGTTGTCATTTTCCAAAAGGTAAAGAAAGGGGTCCTATTCTTTTTATGAACAAAGATGGGACCATTTGCAAAGAACATGAAATACCCAAATACAGTCTGACTCAGCTTGGTTGCCCTGGTAAGAAGACTTGTGGTGCAGCTGAATCACCCTCAGTTACACATAATGTTCCTCCTGTAAAATCTGTGTCTTCTGTGGAATCCATCTCAACCGATGATGGTACTCGTCTTGCAGGACCAATGGTGCTTATGGAGACAAACTTGGGTTGTAATAGTACTCCAGAGGGGTCAATATGTTATGGGAAAGTTGATGAAAAGACTTCCACCTCTCCTGTTGAGCCAGCTGATATTACAATGGCAGTCTTAACTAAGATATGTCCCAGTGTTGGCACTCAAACAGATACTCAAGCAAGCTTTGCGGAGGTGGAGAAGAACCTCCTGCAGGCTGAGCTGAAAAATGTCAAGGAAGAGCTCGGAGTTTTGAATATGAAGCTGGCAAACTTTCAGAACCATTATACACCTTCTCGACTGAGTGACGAAGTGGTCAAGGTGGAGACGGGCCTTCCAGACAGAGACTGTTTTAACAAAATTGTTGAATGTGCCATGAGCTTGAAGAACACCATTAGCTACCATGCTGGTGTAAAAATTGCATGTCTTAGCATTCAGGAGCAGGTATTTCTTACCTTAATGAAGTTAAGGCACAATTATAAAGCCGTTCACCTTGGCGCTCTCTTTAGTTGCAGCCACCATGTTATCAAAACCGTAATGAAAACATGGAGGGACATTCTGCAGGCGCTACTTCAGAAGGACTACGCAACTGCACCCAGTAGCTCAAATTCTCAGAGAAATCCAGTAGACCTGTCTGAGAGCAATCATGCACTGGACACAAACATACATGTAGGATCAGCAATTGCAAGCAATTTCTTAAAATCAACACGTGATCATCCACTGGACACAAACCTACAAGTATAATCAGGCATTGCAAGCAATGATCACATTTATTACTTGTACGAGGATACAAAAAAATGTTATGCTTGTAGGTTGACTAAATTGTTCAAGAATTTTGTTCACTATAGTATTGCTCAAGTAAACATGTAAACATAGTGTTGCTGTTTGGGGTGTGAGGTGATGTTATCAAACTGTTTCTGTTATTACAGGAATACAATAAAGGCAGTTTAAAAAGACAAGTTCAAAATAAATGTGAAAAAGCTGTCATCTGGTGTATTATTTTCATTTCAGTACAACAAAGTTCTGCTTTACACTGGAAACCAAGTCATACTTTATTTTTGCTCCTGTCTTCATTTAGTAACACAAGGCTGAAAATGAATAATCTTGGTTTTAATTTTTAAGGATTCAGATCATCTCAGATCTTTGCATCATGCCATTATATCAGTATAACCAATGGTGTATGAGGAGATAGGAAAGGTTTGAGTCTGTTTTCTGATGGCATACTTCATGGGGATGATGGAAGGTAAACTGCCCAGGCAGCTAGGACCTTGAGTGTAGGTAATGGCTAGCATTAGAGAGAGGTGAGGATTGAAGAATTCCTGAAGAGAGATCATGAGCGTGCTTGGTTTAGCTCTGGTTAAACTGATACTCTAAAATATAAGACTTGCAGTGCCAGTTTTAAACGCTGAGGGCAGTAGCGTACACCAGTAGTACGCTGCTGTAGAACTCAAGAAGAAGATGTAAGCTCAGTTGTGTATCAACAATCATTTTTTTTTCTTCAGAAATGGATAAAAAGAAGAAGCAGTTTAACGTTACAGCCTCGTCGGTAAGGTTATTGAAATACATACAGTTTATCTTCATTTTTTCAAACATTATAATTAGAGTCTAGCACGAAAGGCGAACATTGTAACTTAAGCTAACAGTAATGGGTAGCAAGTTAGCATTGCCAATCTGCTATTTAGCTAAGGGCCGTCTTGTCGTCTGACTTGCTTAGTTTGTTTAACCTTTTTAATGCGAGAGAGCTTTCTTTCTTCTTAGTTAATTTTCCTTGGACCTGTCTGTTAGTCTAGGACGATTGCTGCCTCTAATGACTTCGGTTCAGTGTTAAATGTTGTGAACTAAAGTGACAGCTTGCAGGACAACATGCACAATTCAATTCAGTTCAATTATATTTATACAGCGCCTTTTACAATCGTATTGTCTCATGCCGCTTTACAGCAAGGAGCACCCAAGAGCAACAGGAGCAAGGAAAAACTCCTTTGTGTTGAGTTAGTCTTGGAAGAAACCGTGGGCAGACCCACGACTCAAGGGGCTAACCCAACTGCCAGGGGCCATGCGGCAAAAGTTCAATCATGATAGACTACAAGTTGTCCATGGTTTTAGCTAAGGATCATAATAGTTCCAAAATATTGTCCCATAACATTACATTGCTTACATACTAATTCATGGGATATATGAAAATATCAAATATTTGCCCTCCCAGCTGGTGGACCTGAAGGCAGAGCTTTACAGAAAACAGCAGGAGTTTCGACAGGAAAAGCTCACTCAGCATGGAGATACGTCTGCTGGTGGCAGTGCTGACAGACCGAAGCTTAAGGTAACAGATCTAATTTGTAAGCGTGTGTAACATAGAACTAAGTTGTTCTTCTCTCAAAAATATAATATTGATTGTGTGTGCGTGTGTGTAATTAGAAACCCAGCATCTGGAGTAAACAGAATGAAGGTGTGTCTGCACGTGCCCAGAAGGATGTCGAACGCAGTGCAGAGGAGGAGAATAATCTGGAAAAATCAAAGTGAGCAAAATTAATTTACAGTTAATTTTCTTACAGCATCCTCTGTCTTCACTAGCATTTAGTATACTACCAGTTACTAGTAAGCATAGACCAAGCATGCTCAATCTTGCATACTGTCATACCACTTACCCATGTGTGTTCCAATGTGTCATTCTTACAGAAAGAAACTAGAGGAGAAATCTCGGCTATATGAGCAGATGACCAAAGGAGATTTTCCAGGTTCTCTTTTACTTCATGTTTACTCAACACACACAGAGATACAAAGACACACAGTGGTGAAAATAGGTCTTGAATGTATTCAATATTTTTTTCCAGTAAAGGTATTTACTTTGGTTACTGATAAAGTATTTTCACCAGACATTGGTGTTAATCCAAGAAATCCACACATGTAAAGAAAGCAGAATTCTAAAGCCTAAAAATAGTGTTATGTGTAATAAAGTGAAATGGCAGGGGGGAAAAGTAGTGAACACACCAAGAAAAAGCAGAAAACCAAGGCCAAAAAAGGCAAGAAACCCGCTGTCATCAACAAGTAGTTTGAAGGTAATTCTGTCACCCATGTGTGTATAATAACATCAGCCAGGTTAGTGCATTTTGATGGGCCACATAAAGGTTTTTCAATACTGAGGTGTGGCACAAAATGTCTCATGGTGGTGAAGGAAAAGAACTGTCCCAAGACATCTGCAACCTTACTTTTGGAAATGCATATCAATCCACTCCATATTAATTTTCAACTTTTCCAGATGAGGAAACAGAGGGGCTTTTCCTTGTGGATTTCACACAGAAGATCATTGACCAGAGGAGAAATGCACACGCACACACATCAAGTACATACAGAGATGGAGAAGAGGAGGACCAGAAGATTCCTGTTCCACCCCCTCAGAATCCTGATGAGGAGTGGTAATGTCTCTAGTCTCAATTTAGTTTCACTGAAATCCAGTAATTGGAGTATAAGTTGAATCTGAAAAGACCCTTTTTGTTTTTTTATGTATATTGACTTGAAATTTCAGTTGTGGTTTTGTACCTCCTCTCTGCCAATCAGGGTGGAGTATGTTGACGCTCTGGGAAGGTCGCGGAAATGTTTGAAGAAAGACCTGCCCGATTTTCAGAAAATGGACCAAGATTTTCAGAAAAACAGGTAAAACGTCAATATACAACAGATTAACTCTTCTCACAGCTATGCATTGTATAGATAACATGAAGGCAGGTCTGTCCACACACAAACTACCACCAGCTTTGTTGTGTGGCAATGAAGTATCTATCTATCTTGAAACACAGCATGTATGCCTACTGGACAGCTCTGATCAGAGTAGAGTAGAGGATCTTGGGCTTTTGCAGTGGCAAACTCTATCAACTAAGCAAAGATCTTGAGTATGAGTGATCTTGTGGCAGGTGGGGGCATTAAGCTAACTCACCAGTATTTGTTATTAAGGTCTTGCCCATGGTTTTGAATAAGTACATTGGGTTTGCAGTTAGCCTTTGTGGTAAATTGCCATCGTTACCAAGACTGCATTGGTGTGTGTGTGTGTGTGTGTGTGTGTGTGTGTGTGTGTGTGTGTGTGTGTGTGTGTGTGTGTGTGTGTAGGTTGGGTAGTGGTGATAAGACTCTACTCTCTGAGGACATGAGAAGAGAGATTCAGCGAGAGCAGTGGGCCAAGGAGGAGGAGGAGAGCATGAAGAGACCTGTGGGACCCATTCACTATGAGAACATCAGAGAGCAGGGTGAGTGTGTGTGTGTGTGTGTGTGTAAGAAAGAAAGATAAGGAAGTTTCACAATAAACATGAAGCCATCTCCCAACATGCTATGGTGTTTAATATGCAGGGCAAATCTTTATGGAAGAAGAACAAGTGCATGCGCATGTGTGTGCACTAACACTGCACCCACATTGAGTGTTTACTTTGTGTCTGTATGTGTGTGTGTGTGTGTGTGTGTGTGTGTGTGTGTGTGTGTGTTTGTGTGTGTGTGTTTGGCAGAGGCCAGAGATCTGGGTGTTGGTTACTTTGCATTTGCCCAGGAGGAGGAGCACCGGCGTAAACAGAGGGAAACTCTGGACATGCTCCGAGATCAGGTACAGGAGGGGTTGCAGGTTGCCCTGAGGTCCCAGTGAACTGCTGGTGTGCTCAGATGTGACCCACCCTAAGTCTTCCCACTTCTGTTATCTACACACCCACCTACTTTAGCTACCCTAGATGTGATGTGATGTAATGCTATCTTCAGCATGTGTACACACACACACCCACACACACACACACACACACGCACACCTCTACTCACTGCTGACAGTGTGCTCCTCTGCTGGCCTGTTAGACCACTGACCAGCGCAGTAAGAGGGAGCGGCTGAAGGAGAAGCGGAAGGCTCTGCTGGAGGCTCGCCTGGCCAAAGTGAGGATGAGGAAGATGAAGAAGAGCAAACTGGACGGAACTGAGGAGGAATCAGGTGAGGCAGATTGATAGGGAGCTGATTTTAGCTGGTTTTAGTCATCAGGGTGTGTGTGCGCGTGTGCGTGTGTGTGTGTGTGTGTGTGTGTGTGTGTGTGTGTGTTTTTATATATATATATATATATCACATAGAACCTGAAATCATCCTTAAATGTTAGTCAGTATGAATGAAATAGTTTTTGTGTATGCATGTGTGTATGCGTGTGTGTGTGTGTTTTCAAGCTATACACACCAAAAGAGTATGCCATAGGAGACCTGTGAACCTCTAGTGGTTGAATATGTGAAGTTAGAGATGTACTTGAGATGTGTGAAGGGTGTTGTTGTAAGATGTCTCCGCTCTTTGATGTCTCGTCAGGTGCTCCTGCACAGGAGGAGGAAGAGGAGGAAGAGGATGGTGTTGGAGAGGCTCCTGAGACTCCGCCTGTGCCAAAGGTGGAGGTGGAGATCCAGGAGAGGAAAGACACCAAACCTGGAGTTCCCCACGTCCGAGAGTGGGACCGGGGGAAAGGTGAACACACACGCACACACACATACACACACACACACACACACACACACACACACACACACACACACACTCAGCTGCTTAGCCTCAGTTATTCAGCAGGGACTTGAGAGTCTTGCCTACATATGCTAGACTACTAGGGCATCCATTGGTCTGGCTGGTCTCATACACATACATAGACTTATGGATTCCTATAAACAGCCTCACAAACTCCCTCACGCTTACAGTCTCTCTCTCTCTCTCTCACACACACACACACACACACACACACACACACACACACACACACACACACACTTATACTTGCATACACACTAGTGTTGTAGTCAAGACCACCTAAACCAAGACCAAGATACTGTTGAGACCAGAGGGTATCGACAAGACTTAGAAGCACTAAGGCAAGACCAAGCCCAAGACTGAGACCAAAAGCAGATAAAGTTAGAATCAACATGACTACCCGTATAAATTGTAGGCATTGCTATGAAGTATCATAAAGTGTCAAGTTCATGTTGTCTTTTCTATTATATTGTTCATATGTCTTAAAATAGAAGCATCTGATTGGTTACATTAGAAGAGAGGAGACCAGTAAATAAATAAATAAATAAATAGTTCTGTGACGATGCGTATAAGTGGCTTGCTTGGTGTTTGAAGACTGCTATGTCTGAGACCAAAGAGAACTGAGACTGGCCAGCCTCGAGCACTACTCACACTAACACACACACACACACACACACTCACTCATTCACTCTTGCATCCACATATCAGTGTATGTATTTAGCCCCTTTTGGTGTTGGCCTGATGTGCTGTTCTCCTGTGCTCTGTGCAGAGTCTATGTGGAACCAGTGGGTCAGTGGTCGCCGTGACGAAAGGGACTCGGAGTTTGCTCCCCCGTCTGCGTACTTCAGCGGTCAGAACTGGTCTGGCAGCGGCAGAAGCAGCAGAACCGCTGCTGAGGACGACCACAGCAAATCCAGGCTCTCCTTCAAGTGGGCTGGGACACACACACAGTCTTCTAAACACACACATGCACCCACACACACAAGCCAGCAGCCAGCGAGTCACACAGCTCCTCCTCCACACGTACCACAGCAAGGCCAGGACCAGTGTCTGGATGACATGCTCTCCTACTACAAGAACTCTGTCTAGCTACCTTTTACCTACGACCTTCAGCTCAGCTGAATACTCCAGTAGGGCCGTGTGTGTGTGTGTGTGTGTGTGGTGTGTGTGTGTGTGTGTGTGTGTGTGAGTGTCAGACCAGCTCCCTATCCAGTGTGTGAAATCGGTTACCTCTGGTGATAAAAAGTAATGACAACATGTTTGCCATTTTACTAGAGGTGTATAATATTGAAAAGACACAACATAAATAAAATAGCTCAGATAAATTAAATAATTGATCCCAACCATAAGATCTGTCTGGTAAATATTTTTAGCACTGTGTGATAAGTGTGTTTACTCAGTTGAATTAAAGATCTATGCTGTGAAAAACAGTAGATACCGGCTATTTGGAATTATTGTGTCAAAGCCTTGGAGTATCTGAGCCAGTATGCATCCCAATGACGGATATCTCCAGAATAGAACCGCGAATCTCTTCATACCTTTAACAGTACAGAGTTGGTTAACTTTGGTGAAAAAAATCAGTGAATAGTCAAGTAAAAAGTAGAAATTAAAACCTTGAGTATGTTTTTATATTATCAGTGCAACACACCCCCTTATTCTTTGTTGTTGTTTTGCTGTTCCTCCAAAATAACTCGTGTTCATATGTACATTTTTTTATTAAATTACAATCAAACAGGAAATACAATAGAAGCATTTCACAGAAGAGCTGAAATGAGAGGACCAATATTTCCCCAAGTATACAAAAAAATGTACAAATGACTTTCACTAAACACCCATCACAAGCCTGTGAGGTCCTACTGTTCTCAGCTATGAGCTGGTATCAGTCACCAACCCCCTCACACACTCCTGCGCACACACACACACGCCGCACACACACAAACAAGCAGAGACAATTCTGTACAGACTACCAAACTAGAATTATATACAAAGTTTACATAGAAAAGCCCTTTGACACAATATAACACGCGACAGGTTTCAATCTGGAATCGGCAGCTATTCTCATCACATTCCAGCAGCTTCAAATGTGCAAGCGAGGGCAAAGCAGTGCAAGTGTTCATGATTTGTACGTTTCTTCACAGGGAAGGACAGAGCCCGACCGTGCCAATTTCCAGTGGCTACGTCAGCGCTGTACTTCTCCAACATTCCTATAAACTACATTTCCCAACATGCCTTGCAGACCTTACCCAAACACAGGTTTTGCCTATGAAAGCTAAAATAACAGGTAAATTAAGGTCATATCAATGCAGGTGAATTACAGTAATCTGGAAGGTACACTCACAAGGGCAATGAGTTTGAGGGCAGAGACAGAAAATAGGCAGCTTTTATTTCTTGGAGGGGTGGAGGGGTGTGTGTGTGTGTGTGTGGTGTGTATGTGTGTGTGTGGGGGGGGGTGTATATAGGGTGCATTCACTTGAATCTTCAGAGGGAGAGAAAAACCCTAGAAAAGTCAGGTAGAGAAGCCAAGACAAATCAGAGCTCCAAGTCGTCCGAGTCTGTCACTACTGTAGTCTGACCCTCTGACGAGGCTGACGATTGGCTGTCGTCGGATTGTTCCTCGCCCCACACAAACTTGTAATTGTCTTCCAGTTCCTGTTGTCTCTTCTGCTCCTTGTAGACCTCCTCAGTGCCCCCAGTCTGTAAACAAACCACGAGGACAACTTTGAAGTAGTGTGGAATGGATGTGTGTGTGTGTGTGTGTGGTGTGTGTGTGTGTGTGTGTGTGTGTGTGTGTGTGTGTGTGTGTGTGTGCGCTTACCAGTAGATTGATGAGTAGTTCTCTGAAACTTTTGCCATCTTCTTCACTCAACAGCTGGTCTCCGGCCTCCTCCACTGTCTTGCGGCTCAGGATTTTCACCTCGATCTTTCCTGGGAGGCACAAAAACACACACACACACACACACACACACACACACACCACTCTCTAAGTAGCTGCTGACTGAAAATGATATGGTTCTGATGACCCATTAAATCCAGGCTAGAACTGGGCCGGATCAGCATGTAGCACACAACAGCATGTTAGCATTACAGGAGCATACTGTATAACAACATTTGGCTGTGGATAGTGAAGTTTGTGAGTCATGATGTATTTGAACAGTATAATAGCATTTCACACCACAGGAACATACAGAATAATAGCATTTAGCATAACAGGAGCATTAGAGTATATCTGGTAGTTTGTGAGTCATAATGTGTAAGTGTATAAGTGATGAGAGCAGCCCCTGAGTCCTCAGTTCTTGCCTGCATCAGAGTCAGTTCTCTGAGAGGAAGAATACTAATCTGCAGCCAAACAAGAGCACCAGTGGCCAGGGACCATACTACTACATTTCCACATGATGGATCAGACTTTCACTTTGATCACTTTGAGTCTGACACCTCACTGTAAGAATATGTTTACTTATTGTTTACTTATTATATGTTACTGATTTTTACTTTAAAACTACTGGCTCTGCCTTCAATTTCTGTTCACCGATTAGTGCAAGTCTGCAGGGCCGGATGTCTTCTCAGAGCTGCCTGTAATGAATCAAACATACTGAGTGGTGGCATTAGCCATATATTAATACACCACACACTCTTCCCCCCCCCCCCCCCCCCCCCCCCGTGCAGAGCAATGCACTCCTTCAGGACAGATAACTACAACAGACGTGGCTGTCCTCTCGGCAGCCATCTTTGTTTTCCCATTTAGGACTGTTGTTGTATTTAGTGATGTGATCTCTCACTGAGCTCTCAAGGGCTGCTGCAGTTGTGAGATGGAAAGTGACAGAGGACCCAACATGCACATGCTCCCAAACATACACACATACACACACACACACACACACACACACACACACACACATACACATTCACATGCACAAGTCCACTAAGATCTTCAGAGACAGACACAGTAGATAGAGTTGATAGGAAAAAAAGCCAGACTTGAGTTGTTCCTCTGCTAATCCAACATCAGCCTCATAGCCTCACAAGAGTCCTGCAGTTCTCCAACACACCAACACACAGTGCTAATGTTGAACTAATAGTAGCCTACTGCTCTGATGTTAATGAAGGAAAGGCAACGGAAAGGAAGGGAAAGGAAAGTGTGTGTGTGTGTGTGTGTGTGTGTGTAGTTCTCTCGTACCTTGCGCTTTGATGCCTGCTTTCTCTAGCTGCTCTCTGACTGCGTCTTGTATCTGCTGCCACTGGGGGTCGCTCTGCCCCAACTCCTTGCCCTCCTCCTGCTCCTCCCTCGCGCCCACAGGGCCAAGCTTATATTTTGTCACCCTGATTTGCAACTGGTCGCCATCGGCAACCTCCTCACGCACTGCGCCAGGAACAGACAAGACAGAGACCACATGACTTTTGTAGAACACACCAACCCCATTGCCACCAGTCATGTCATACCATACACACATGCTCTCTCTCTCTCTTTCATACACACACACACACACATACTCACCCACCGACCCAACATACATATATACTATGCACACATACACACTCTCATACACACACACAAGCACAGTAAATGACTGAATCCCAAAAGTCTCTTCTAACACTAAGCCTTCATGATTGCCTTATTCAGGCCATTTTGAAGGTTCAGGGCTTACAGTAGACACTGGAATTCAACTGAAGTTTATTATCACAATTACTTTCAAACTGAAACTCCTCCAATTTATTACCAATAGAATTAATTCAGTTAACCACACTATTCCACCACCACCACCACCATCACAAGAACTGTCATCACAATCAGCCCAGAAACTACCATCACACATTACTATTTGTATTTCATGCATACAACATGTAACATGAATTAAAAAAAAAAAAAAAACACTACCATAATTACAAAATGCCATAACTACAGATCACTATATACTGTCAAATCATTGTATTGATATGCAATGAATCTGATGAACTTGTAGGTAAGTGACTGAACCCAACACCTTCTCCTTGTCCTACTCAAACACACCACCACACCACAACTCCAACATCACACACCTCAACTCCAACACACCACCACACCACAACTCCAACATCACACACCTCAACTCCAACACACCACCACACCACAACTCCAACATCACACACCTCAACACCAACACACCACCACACCTCCACACACCACCCAACACACCACCACACCTCAACTCCAACATCACCCACCAGCCACAGTCTTTCACAATCACACCATGACCGTGGGCAAAATGAATCTGTCTGAAGGTGGTTATATTATGAACATGAGTGGGTTAAACAAAAAACATAAACATGCCAGAGATGCACGTGTGTACTGCGCTGGTTAAGCCCAGTGGGCCCAGGTTCAGGTCTGCGTCTGGGATGGAATAACTACGCACATGCTCATTTATCTTCCCAGTCTTCTCTGGTGGTGATCAGACTGTGCTAACATTCTGCAGTCTGGTGGGCAGACCACTTACTTATCCAAGACACAACATAAAATAGAAGTTGCAAGAATTACTCTGCGATTTCACAGATCCAAATGTATTGAGTCGTTAAGGTGATGTAATGCCTGTTGTTGTTCAGCAGTTAAGGCAAGTTTAAGAAAGAGATGTGCAACCAGGAACGATTTAAAATCAACAATTTTAACCAGATGAAAAATAGTGCATCACTTGTTTGTCACAATGCAGAAAAATACAGTATGTTCACCTACCAGGTAAGTCACATCAACACCATGCCAGTGCATCAGAGTGTGTGTGTGAGATGGCCTGTGTGTGTGTTGTGTGTGAACATGCCAAGCGGTACCTGGGTGTTTGGGAACTTGGCTGGCTGTGTCGGGACGCTTCTCTTGCTCGGATGCCTGCTGGTCACCCTGCTCCGTCTTGTCGTCTTCGGGGGTCTGTGTGTGCGTGTGTGTGGACTCCTCATCGCCTTTCTCCTGCAGGCGGTCCAGGAGCTTGTCCAGTGTGTTCTCCAGTGTGTGTGTGGCCTGGGAGCGGTCAAACTCCCCCTTCAGCCCCTCCGACTCCAGCTCCTGCTGGGCCTAACAGGGGAGAGGGACAGGATGATCAACAACTATGAAATGTAGTGATTGGTTACCCAACTCAGCATACATATATATACACTGCGCGCGCGCACACACACACACACCACACACACACACACCACACACACACACACACACACACACACACACACCAAACACAGCCTCTGGTCATACCTCATCTATAATATTGCTGAACTCTTTCTGCATCTCCTCTTTGATCTCCTTGCGTTTCTCCGTTGGGATGGACAGATCGGCCATTTCCTCCTCAAACTCCTGGAGCAGGCGTTCGTCCTCATCGCCCTCCTCCTCCTCCTCCTCCTCCTCCTTCGCGTCTCCTGCTCCCACCTCCTTCGCTCTGCTCTTCTCCCTTACAGCAGGCTGCTCACCCTCATCATCCTCCTCTTCACTGTCGGACTACGGATACGTGCACACACACACACACACACACACACACACACACACACACACACACACACACACACACACATGTGCATGCACGAACACATACAGTGGAGCAAAGGTAAAATAGTTTCAATGCCTTCATCACATTCTTCATATGTATTTTGAACAGGTGGATGATGGGTTAACGTCCAAGTGTATGACTGCAGGAACTCTATACCAGAGTGATATGTCTAGTGTTTACAGCATAAAATGGTTGTTTGAAGGCATACTCGCCAGTTTTCAAGCCAGTTTGGACATTTGTGTCCCTGGTTATATACATGACAGAGATACAGGCAGAAGAGAAGGGGGGAGAAAGGGGAAAAAAGAGAACGGGAGAAGCAGAGAAAGATAATGGAGGAGAGGGAAAGAAAGAGAAAGAGGGAGGGACTAAGGGACCTACCCTCTGACTGCTTTCCCGAAGGTGCTGCACAAACTTCATCAGGTCAGCAGGATCGGAGATGATCCTGAAGTTAAACTTCTCTTCTCCAAACACTGCCACATAAAAACAAAGCCAACATCAGCCAACACCTCAACCAAGCTTTAGTACACCACACAGTGTCCCTTCCCACAAGCCCCTATCAGGAGATTTCATATGTGAATGTCTAAGTGAACTGAGCAGACTCACCTTCATTATCTGGCAGCTGGTCTGGCTGACCAACATCATCATCATCAGCACCATCATCATCAGCAGCAGCAGCAGTCTGAAGAAACAAAAGCACTAAACATGAGTGGAGGACAGGAGGAGGAGAGAGAGAAGAGAGAAGACAGGGAGACAGGGGCTTTTTGCAGACACAAGTCGAGCTCTCATACGTTGATACAGAAGATCATTGAAACTTTATAGTGACGTAATGTGACACTCCCACTTATGCAGACAGGAACATTTCACATTTGCTTCCATTGTAATGTGTTATGTTGCTCTATCTTGGTCAGTATTCAATGATCTTTGCTGAGGCTGTGTGAAGGGGCATCATAAGGCAGCATACTGTTACTGTACCTGAGCCACTGCTTCTTCTGCCTGCTCACTGGGCTTTGATTCACTTTCCACAATGCTGTTGTTCTCCTCTGGTTCAGGTTCTGCACACACACACACACACACACACAGAAAGAAAAAGGTCTTTAATACATGTGAGCTTCAATCTGTCCATAAATCCAATCCAATAATCCCGTATAATTTAGTATCTTAATATATGCTATGGGTCAGAAGATGCTTCATAGCAGACAGTTTAACTTGTCCTGACTGCATGCAAGTGTCTGTGCCAGAAAGCTTTGAATGTGCTGTGTTCACACTGAAACAGTTCCATATGCCTTTCTTGAGTGCCCATAAAGTGGATATGATCAGTGAAACTAATTATCAATCACTGTACTAATAAGCCCACTGAATGTAAATACCGGTGTGTATGTAAGGATGTATACATGTCTGAACTATCTGCTGACTGATATTCTACTTAAACAAGAAAGGCATTGTTGAACAGCACTCAACTGACAATCAAGTGATCTGGGTTTGATTCCCAAACCCACATTACCACTGAAACTTTAAACTTTTTAATGTCAACTTTACTTTACCTCATAATTATTGACTCAATATAATTCACTATCTTAATGAAGAGGGCAGAGGGGTGGATAGCTGACCTGCAGTCTGAGCGTCTGTGGACTCCACAGTTGCTTCTGTTTTCTCTGATCCACCGTCATCTTTAGACAAAATCTCATCCAAGTTCTTCAGTTCCTCTGATATCTGCTCCACCTTGCGCTTGGTGTCCGCTGAAGGGTGGGGGAGAAGGGAAAGATCATAGTTTTCCATCTATTTCCAAAATTTGGTTATTGTCGCTTCCTTGTGTTCACAGCTGGATTAATTCTACAGGATCAGCTAAGCAAATGAGTCTAACATGCAAAGGTTCACAAGTAATGGATATGTAAACCATGACTAAAAAAAACGACCCAGCGCTGATCTGTACACAGTTAGGGCAAGAACCCACAGTCAAATCCCATAGACAAAATTATATCTACAACATCAACACACAAACACGGGTCTCCACTCCTATAAATTTGCACACACCGACACACATGTACAGACACACTCCAACTCAAAACTCACAGACATACTAAATGCAAACACCAACACAGACTTGAGCATACACAGTCACACACTCTCAGAAACACACTGTGACTCACAGACTTGGGCCTTGACATAGTCCATGTACTGCTGAGGGCTGAGTGCAGGCTGGCAGATGATTGGCTGTGGGCGTGTGGAGGGGGGCGGGCGCAAGTGAGGGTGGGCACAGGGCCGGCTGGTGTGGATGGTCACCACGTAGCGACACGACTGAGGCTCGTCCACCCGGGCTATGTAGTCCACTGAACCCTCCTCACATGCAAACTGAACACACACAAACACACACACACACACACACACACACATACAAAAGAGACCAAGAATATGTAAGTTTGTGACTCAATAACTGTCAGAACAAATCATCAATGAAATTTGCTGGTTTTGATGGTGGCTCACCCTGACTTCGGTTTCTCTGGGGTTGCCGTTAAGGTCACACTTGGAGCCGTTGATGTATGTCTGACTGTGGTAGCGCCTCAGTCGGTGCTGTTTGGAGGCCTACATGTGACAGATAGGCACTGATGCTCAGAAAACAAACACAGTTGATCTCCAAGCACATCACAGACAGTGAGTCTTCTAGAAGCAGAACACTGGGCTTTACCTTAGCAGTCTCATTGGTCCAGTCAAACTCTGAACTGTAGTAGCCAAGGAACAGGACATCACCTTTAATGTCTGAGTCTGAAACAAAAGACAAAAGTACTTTAAATATCTACCCATTACAATATTGTAGATACATACTGCACATTCCCATGGCAACAGAAAATATAAATAAAATGTATATATTCATTTATTAATACAAAATATAGATGTCCCAATCTGCTTGGGATTTTCTCAGGTCCAAATAGTTTGTGACAGCCGAATCGAATATTTCTCATTCATTTCATTTACAGCATGAAGAATTAAAGAATGCAGGACTGATAGCAAAAGAACTGAACACTTGAGATGCTTAATAATCAAAGGACATAGGCTAACCTTCTAGGTGATACTGCCTGATGTGCTTGCCATAGCAGAACTCATAAGTCCACCAGTCTTTTGTCTAAGGGAGAGAGGCACAGAGGAAGAGACAGAAAATTATTTTCAAAAAGAGGTCGATGAGAAAAAGCTTTCACAACAGTAACTAGCCAAATTTTAGTTAATCAAAACATAATCATCCATCACTACAGGGTTTTTCATCCTGGGGGTTATGACCCCACGTGGGGTCGCCTGGAATTCAAATGGAGTCACCTGAAATGTCTAGCAATTGATAAAAAAATGTACTGATAGAAAAATATTTTTTCCAACTAATTATCATTCTTTTAAAAAATATGATCACACCACATACAATCTTAGCAACTGTATTATTTTCTGTTCATAAATATCAATAAATATGAATGGGTTCAAATAAAATGATCGTGATCACATGACTGTAAAAGTGACGAGCTCACAACTGGTCATCAGCAATTACATTTGCGAGTGCCAGAGGAGGAATTCTGGTTTGGAGGAAGAGATGAGTAGCCGGAGATCTCACTGTGTGCTCTAAAGCTGCACATACTTGTGTGAAGCTGGATGTAGTGCCCTTGTGTGCATGAAGTACCGTTCCTAACTGGATGTTACGTCAGAGAAGAGATGCACTCTGTCTACTACAGCACCTGACTTTGACAGGCAGCAGGGAGGTGTGCAGGCACAGCCATCCCCTTAAATGTGCTGAGCGGAGAGAGAGAATAATACTACACACTGTGGCCAGTTGCAGTGGCTCTTTTTTCACAATTCGTTGTTTAAAAAAATGTTAATATTAATTAATATTAAGTTAGTATTCATTTTCAGTCTTGTAAAGACAACCTCGCCTAAATGTACATGTGATCA
Organism: Tenualosa ilisha; assembly: GCA_015244755.2. Taxonomy (NCBI): domain Eukaryota; kingdom Metazoa; phylum Chordata; class Actinopteri; order Clupeiformes; family Clupeidae; genus Tenualosa; species Tenualosa ilisha. The sequence goes on from PYXC01000499.1 coordinate 213,280, forward strand.
GGGAAAATAAAATGTGACTTTGTGCACTAATCTAGCTACTCTGTATTTGCATCACGGTATAACAAACATGATCAAAAATTAAAATTAATTCTAGAAAACAAAAAATGTTTATGGGGTGGCCAGAAATTTGTGATGTCAAAATGGGGTCACTGGCCAGAAAAGGCTGGGAACTATTGCATTACTTAGACTGAATTTCACATTGCAAAACTAACTCAGCCTAATCACGTCATAATTAAGTAACATACTGATGTTCTACACAATCTTTTGTACTATGTAGTGAACAGGTGAATGTCCTGAGCACAGAGTAAGATTGCGGAAAGTCACAAGTCCACTGAATACCATATGAGCTACAGTATACTGGTTAAGTGAATATGCTTATGAACTAGATGTATGAAAATGATTGACAGACCTTAATGAGGCAGGGAGCGTTGCTCATTGGCTGCAGGAGTTCGGGGATAGTTGGGCCGCTGTAGCTGTTGGCATTGGTGGGCGGGGCTTCGCTGGGCGAGTGGGGCTGGAAGAGGAGGGCTTGGGCAGGCAGACGGCACTCATAGCGCTGCTTGTACTTACTGCTGACCAGCATCACATCCTCAGACTGCGCCTACGCACAGACACAGATACCACATCGCGTGCGCACACACAGAGACACACACACACACAGAGAGAAAGTGGATACAGGTTAGGTGAGACCCTAATGCATTTCCAACAAGCCAATAAACCTGAGCTAGGAAAACTACTAAAGCAGGCCTGGGTAAGAGAGCTCAAGGGACAAGTGCAGTTCAGGCTCCTTTCAGGAAAACTTACAAATGAGCTCAACTCAGGACAGTGTCATATGGAAACAACTCAGGACAGTGTCATATGGAAACAACTCAGGACAGTGTCATATGGAAACATGTCTGGCTCAACTCAGGACAGTGTCATATGGAAACATGTCTGGCACATTAGCCTGTTTTGCAAGTGCAGCAGCAAGGTTTTATAGCTGAGCCAGCCTCACTACTAGGATGATGAACTGCCTTAAATATTTTAGAGAAGTCATGTAACTGCTCCACAGCCTATTTGGATAACTTTGCATAACGACGTCCTAACATTGCACAACCGCATTAATAAACGCATGAAGTAAATGAAATGATGCACTGGTGCCTGACAGCTGTGACTACACCACACTCAGCATGTTTCTATGAAATTGCTTCATTGCTGATGCTACACATACCGGTATCTAAACTGTGCAAAAACAGCCTTGTCAAAGGCTAGCCCTATTTTATAACTTTATAATATTATCCAGCTTGTTTTATCTTAAGGGACTAAATGTAATCTCCAAGTCCTTCCCTGTTCGTAAACTATGGGAAGTAAAAGCTGCCCATAAAAATGATAATGAAAACAGTCAAATGAAAAAGCAAAACTCTTTTTGCCATGTAATTGTCAAATTATCAGTGCAATTATCCTGCGATTTGTCACCAAAAAAATAACACGTCTATTTGTCATTGTATTTTCATTGTAATCCTGGTACATTACTACCAGACCTTAAAATGTAAATTCTAACTGAAAAATGAAAATCCAAATCCAAAATCCATTTTCCTCATGACGCGCTCGATTTGTGTCAAAATAAAAAGGCTACAGAAAACGACACCTGCTGGCGATTTACTTTCCAGTTTCACACTGCATTTTCATTTCCCACTTTGCATTTTTGTCAAGCTCACCAATGGCAAAAATAATTTTGCATTTTAATTTGACGTTTCCGTTATCATTTCTTTTTGGCAGCTTTTATCTCCCAAAGTAAACACGTTCACGAGGTCTCAAATATAAGACAGGCTAAACGATAGAGTATAACTGAAAAATATAATAGTCCAAATGTAAAATTTTTGAAATGTAATGTAAATGTTGTAATGAATTGAAGTTTTGTCCATCTCGGGAGTCTCTGATCATAGTTCTGAGGTGACATCTGTCTGACAGCATCACAACACATATGTTTTACAATACGCCAATATAAATATAGAGGCGTAAAACGAACAATATTATCACCGCAACGATCCTTACTCTGATAGCTCATTACCAAATCTCCCAATCAATCGACTTATTTGCTACCTAACCAGGGAAATTTAGCTTTAAATTGATGTTATATCAGGCTGCGCTCAGCTGGCTAGCCAAAGTTAGCTTACAAGCTAGCTGACCAAATCCAGGGTACTTTGATCCTTACCTGGCCCATGATTACAGGGTCTGACAAAATCTGAATTCCATATTTCATTTCGTTTAATTCCTCCAAATTTAAGAAAGCGGATACGGAGAGGAGGCATGTCAAGAAGAAGACGTACAATCCCCGCAGCCACCTAACCATGGAAGCCGCCATGTTTCTCAAAGCTAGATGACGACTAGGCTGCTTCTGTTGTTGTGACTTGTGGCTTGTGACCAAGTCGGCGCTGATTGGGCAACGTAGATAAAAGCTTTTGAACAACTTGATGCAGGTACTGTCAATCAAATATAAAGTGTTTTTTTATTGGAACTAGGCCTAATAGGTGAAGTCAATACGGCCACGAAGGAATCCTTCATTGGCCTGATAACCGTTCAGGCAAATACGAATGAAAAAGAAGTCACACATAACTGTCTAAATTTGTTTTTTTTTTTCTGATTGCAATTTTTGTAGCTATTGGCTATTTTTGCAAAACTCTACACACAAATCACAAAAACTCTCACCAAATCAGTAAAACATAATCACACAATCCATTGAATTTAATAAGCACACTAAAATGCAAAACACATTTGGCTTTTCCTTACCCTGTGTGCAGGGCATATCAGTTTTCAGTCGCCTGTAACTTTGTAATACGCATAACCTAATTTGCATGTATTGAAATGTGCAAATTGTGGATGTTAACATGTTTTTGGTATAGGGCTACAGTATATAAGAGAGAGGAGGTCAAAAGCACAATTATTTATTTATTTATGTGTACAGAAGATTACAGAAAAAAATAAGAATAGGTTTGACCTTATCTTAAGGTCTAGTTGTAAGATGTCGTTGTTCATTGTACTCTTCCTTTTCTCTACTTGTTCACTTCATGTCTCTCTTCTCCTTACTTCTTCATTTCTTCCGCTTCTTTAATTCTTACACCTCTTTCACTCTCTGTTCATTACATCACATTTGCATGACATTTAGTTCAATCTGTTCAATCAGGGGTGGCCAGACTGAAAGATCTAAGCTACCAAGGGCCAATGCAAAATGATGAGCACCAGCTTTTAACCAGTTTTAACTGAAAGAGCGACTGCGTTTTAGATCAGAAAAGCCACAGGTCCTGTGTGTAAATCATTGGTTGTGCTTTTAGTTTGACAAATTTTGTGAATGGATTGACTAGAAGTGTTAATAGTTTCAGAATCACTGTAGGTGTTTAAGCACTCAGGAAAAAAACTGTAATTTCTGAGTTTTGCGGATTTCTCTTTTTTCACCCACATCTACAAAGACAACTCATAATTTTCTTTCCTTGCCACAATTCTACTGCTTTCTCATTGCATGAGCCTGTCTAAAAATCTTTCTTTCTTTCTCTCTCTCTCTCTCTCTCTCTCTCTCTCTCTCTCACACACACACACACACACACACACACATACATATACAAACACACACTCACACTTTATAACCTCTCTAAAAATTATATTTATCTTTGTAATAGATAAAATAGATTAAATGTCTGGTTGGTATCAGTGCCTTCTAGTCAGGCTAGCGTAGCCTAGTGCTTCCACTCAGTTTTTGATATAGCCCCACTACTGCATTAGGGATCCGTAGGCTTAACTTTCCACCGGTTCTGATCTATTTTTGCCAATCAGTGAACAAAAGGCCCTGAAAGTGATGACGTTTAACTCAAATGGGGCGTTCCAGCACATAACATACATCACAACCAAGCAGTTGCGATTGGTTGAAGCAGAAATTATCTGCCCACCAGGAAGCAAATGTATCCCAATGGGCAAGTTTCAGACGCTTTGCACAAAGTGAAACGAAGTGAAAGTGTCTGGTGCATGAGGTGCTTTCATCATGACAATGAGAAAGTCAGGCATTTAGTAGCAATATGTGGGACATGGGACAGAGGCTCAAATTGCTGTAGGCTACATTATAGAGATGGTCACAGCTACATACCCTTTCATACAGAAGGACAGATCATTCTAGCTAAATGCCAGAAACACTAATGGTCCCATATTTTCCTTACAATTCAGCCAGTCTGATAGGGTGGAGTATTTCCGCAGGCGTTAAATCTGACAAAAAGCTATGTAGGTCATTATGCTTATAGGGCATGTTGAAGACACAAACTAGGCCTGACTGTATTTTTTTTTTTTTTTCGTTTTGTTGTTTTGTTTTGTTGTTGTTATAGAAAACACAGACATACAAACACATTTTTTTTCTTTTACAGAGAATAAGCTAAATTCATTTTCATGTTTTTTTTTCAACTTGTTTGTGATGTTACAAGTCCACTCCAGCAAAATAGGTCACCAGGCATATCAACTAGACCTACTTCCACAATCAACATCACATTAAAAGAGAAGAGAAGCGCTTTAAAAAGCTGATAACGTCTGAGCATCTGATGCAACTCAGTCAATAAGCCAGTTTTATTTTTTTCAATGCCAGTTCACCTTCCATAAAAGAAAATGGTAACATACGTAATAATTAGTGTTCTACCCTAAGTTCCCTTCTTGTCACTTTTGTCAGCTCACCTGTGACCTTGGCTATATCTGCCACTCCTACTCATCTCACCTGCATTCCAAAGAATACTGTTGCTATGGCAGTTTACTAACATGTTGTCTGGCTCCCACATTTTCAAAACTTTTTGTCCCTGAGGCTGAGATTATGTAGGCCTAATTAGATGATTCAAAGGATCAAAGGGAGTCTTCTCTTATGTTGAGGGATAATTCACTGTATAGCATATTTCTAAAAGTGACTTCTTTTAACACTTATGTTATCTCACAGCTTTTATCTCCCAGACAAACCAAAGACAGATGGGCAAAGGTCTGGAGACAGTTATGCATTTATGGAATCATACATGTAAATAAATAAAAAATTAATGCCATCTGATACGTGCAGCAATGTGTCGTAGAAGCTCAACCTCACTCAAGACATGATACAATAACGACTAGCCTGTAGGTTATAATAAAAGTGAAAAATCACTTAATAAATTCATAATAGATTCATTGACAGACAGCAACCAGAGTAAGGTGTAAGACTGTATCTCAGTAGTTTACATCTACCTTCACACAATGACATTTACATCCAATAATGGAAATGAAAGTACCAATTCCATTTTCTTCTGCTGTTGACAGCACAAATGCATAGGCCTGTGGCATCTTCAGGTGATGGGTTGTGACACACCCAAAGTACCTTTGACCTTTGAGCAATTTCACAGTTGGAGATAACTTTATCTTCATGACTGAAGTTTGCATTTTTATCTTAAAAATGATGGTCTCTCATATATTCTGCATTCAAGTCCCTCATAAATCAGTAGTCTACTCTGCGTCATATCGCTAAGCAACCACTGATTTACAACTTTCTACTCATCTGTTTACAGGCATCAGTAACCGCTTCCACAGCATAAAGATGTCTGTGAGTCAGACCCAACCCTGGAAAAGACATTTTTGGTTAGCCAAGTATGCAGTGCATCGGACGGTAAGCTGGCTTGTTCACATCAAACATCTATCAATTGAAAATATTTACCATATTTGTTCCTCTTCTTTGAAGAACGGAGGAAAACTCAAAATAGTACTTAGAATTACAGCACTGTCTTTGTCTCATACAAACAATAGAGATTTGGGGCAATTTCGGCAATTCCACATGGATGTAGCAGAACATAACCATAGTTTTTTTTTTATTTAAATATTTTATAACACCTTACTTGAGGGTGGTGGTTGCTTAGCGGTTAAGGAACCTGCATGACTGGAAATTGGGGTTCGAATCCTGGCTGCCACCGTTGTGCCCTGGAGCAAGGCCAGTGTTGTATAAAGCAACCGGGACAGTCCGTTGTGACACTGAAATGTCTGGGTTTACACCAAACACTATCAAACTGTCCCGGTTACAGTGATCACATAGCCAACGAGATGTTGCAGCCTAATGCAGATGTTAGCCTAATACAGCTTCCAGCAGTTTGGCGTCAATACATGTGTATGTACAGTCAACCCCTTACAATGTATCTTGTATCTCCGACAATGTTGCAATATATCGGCTGCATTATAACATTCAATAAATCAGTTGCTCAGTCGATCACCAAATTCAATTTCATATGATACTTGTAACTATGCTGCCAAATGTGAAAATGTAAAACTGAGAGATTTTTAACAACTCAAGTATAGAAGTATAAAGTATAGATACTCCCAAAACATACTTAAATACTGTGAAGAATTCTGACTTGAGTTGAGTTACTATACAACTCTGATCAAGGCGCTTAACCCTAATTTCTAACCCTGAAGTAACTGATAGTTGACAAATGTAAGTTGCTTTGGATAAAAGCATCTGTTAAATGATAAATGTAAATGTAAAAAGGGTTTCGACACAAGAGTGACATGAGCCAATCATAAACATGACATGATCATGTATCATGAACATCAGTGACACTTTTTTCATTTTCATGACTGTTGTCATTAAGTGTCAATCAGTAATGTAACGTTGACACTGTTTGGGATGCAGGCTTACAAAAACCAAATGACACTTAATGACAACATTCATAAACATTTTGAAGTGTCTTTAAGTTTATGATGGGTGTCATGTCATATTTATGACAGGCTTACGTTGACACCCTCACGTGAAGTGTTTTTTTTTCTTAAGTTGTTTTCTGTGTAAGTTCTACAGCCACAAATATCAAATCCTCAAATCACATCATGCCAATACCATGCCATCTTTTTGGCATCATGGATGTGCCAAAAGACCACTTTCTCTTACTGAATCATGATCTGTTTCTCCTAAACCACCCCCTTCCCCTTAAGAGAACAAGGTATAACAGAAGAGTGTTTGAAGTTCTTGGGCTGAAGTCACTTTTTGGGGCTGGGGGATAATGTATTTCTAAGACTTTTCATGAGACTTTGATCAGACCTTATTGCTTTCTGATTTGTTTCTCCTAAAACCCCTTTGGAGAAAAACACAGTTTAATTTGGTGTCATTTGTTTAATATGTGATATTTTGAAAAACAATGAGAAGACTGCAAAAGGCAATATGGGATTTTGAGAATACTCTTCTTTTCCCACAGTGCATTTGTGGTTTGACCTCCTCCTTGCTATACCACTTTTTTGTCATATTGTTTTAACGTTCCAAGTAAACAGCCGAAACGTAAGAGATTGTGGAATATTTTTAAGTGCTTGTGAGGACAAGGGAGTTTGCTGAGTGTCAAGACAGAGCTTAAATAGGAACTTAGTACACACCTCTTTGAGAACCTTTGCCATTGTTGACTTCTGTTGAATCTACATCGAGGTCCCACAAATAGGCTACTTGTCCTTAACATGGAGTGTGTAGTGGCAAATAATGTGAAATACTTGTTGGTTTTGAAATAGTAATAATAAAACAGACAACCCATATGACGTTCCTTTTCAATTTATATTCATTTACCCTCACACAAAGTTTTCTTTTTTCTTACGTTGTATAGGCATTGAAGACATGGCACATAGACATTTCTCTATTTCACACACACACAAACACACACACACAGAGAGAGAGAGAGAGAGACCTTGGCCGTAGTTAGCAAAGACTATATGTGCTAATCTTCCTCATGGTGCAGTAACGGCCCCCACAGACACACCTACCTATGGCATTGACAAATTGTTGTCATCCTATGGATACCAACCAAAGGGCACGGGGGTGTGTGTGTGTGTGTGTGTGTGTAGGTGCTGTTTAAAGAAGGTGTTCAATGACTGTAGACATACAAGCATGTAAAAGATGATTGATTGTCTTCACTGTCCTCTGCTAAAAACTGAGAGTTATATGTTTGTTCCATACAATGGAGAAAGAACAGAGACGTTTATCAAAAACCAGTATGAATTCTGTGGGTAATCAGTAACTGGTGTGAGCTCTGAGACGCTGAGAAGAATAGCTGGGTGTTGGCAAGGCAGCTCCCGAAGGAATGTTAGGAGTGCCAGTGAGGGGACTAGAGTGAAGAGCAGCAGGTTATCAGGGTACACACACACACGCACACACACACACACACCTATACATCTGCACACACATATACATACACACATATATACATATACATGCACACACTGACACACACACACACACACACACACACACCTATACCCACATACATATATACAGTGCCTTCCTGCACCCCAGGTAAAAAATTATCTTTAAAGAATTTACGTAGTCTGACAATGAAAATGATAGAGAATAATCCCACCTCAAAGAGAAAGAAATGTATCTGGAGAAAACTCAATGCAGCAAAAAGAAATAAATATTTTTCACAAAAACACATATGCCACAGTTATTGGCACTCCTAGAAAATATGCTAAATAATAACATAACTCAATCATTTTTCAACTAATATTCTATTTAAAGTTAACCAAAGAGTATGCTGACTTTCAAACAGTATTCCATGACCTCATGGTTCAGAGAATACCAAATAATAATAAAAGAAAATACCAATTAAACCATAACTAAGAAATTCCAGTCAACTGAAACCATCACAGACTTGCCTGGTTAACAACCCATGTTTATCTTGCCACCACCAGTGAGCGGTGGTGGTAACAGAGGCTAAAATTCCCCTAAGGACCACTGCTGACTTCCAGAAAAATCTTGGGGTGATCAAAAATCTGAATCGACTCCAGTGTTAGTAGATCAACCAGGAAAATAGCTTTTGTATCATTTAATCACATGTTTACTGGACTTGCTATTAGGACTTTGCCTAGAGTCATGTTTTAGAGTCAGATGGGATGATTTGAACTTTTTGACGTGTGGTGGGTAAGGCATATAGAGTGACGATACTGAAAGTAGCCCCCTGCCGACTGGTAGTTATGGCAAAGGGATTGTAGTGTTTTGGGGTTGTTTTGAGGCGTTAGGAATCTCATTAGGGTGGATGCCATCATGACCTCCATGAAGTACTGAACTGTTTTAAATCAAAATCTGTCTGCCACTGTCAAGTCCATAAATATAAGCCATGCTTAGCTCACCCAACAGGTCAGATCAGATCACAAAACAGATCACAAAACAGATCACAAAATCTCTGGTATTATTGGCAAGGGGATGCTTTACAATGTACAAAATGCATGTGTTTTTGGTACAAAAGATTTATTGTTTTTAAAAAAAGCAATATTTAAAGCAAATTTATCAGAATAAATTTGAGTCTCTTCAGGGTTGTAGTTTTCCTCAATGTCTTTTTTGTTTTTTTAAGTGATTAAGGAAAATTACTTTAGATGATTTTTTTAAACAGGCTTTACATGTTTTTCTTAGCCAACTTTAACAGGGGTGCTAATCATTTTGGAGGGCACTGTACATACATACAGATATACACACACTGACATACACACACACACACCTACATACACACGCACACGCAAATATGCACGCACTAAGACACATACACACACACGGTCACACAGACATACACACCTGTACATACCACACACAAACAGCTGTGTGCTCCTTAACACACACCCACGCTCTGACTCACCACTAACACACCCTAGACTTATCTGCTAACAGGCTACAGCAAAGTGTCTACAATTCATCCTTACACACACATACAACCTTCTCTCCACAAATAAAACATATACAAGTCCACACTCCTGCAAGTGTGTGCAAAACTATGATTGAAACTATGATTCTCTCATAGTATATTATCACTAAGAAGTGTTAGAATATACACCAAGTGTGTGTTCCCTGCTTATGTTAAGACAAAAATAATCCTAAACATTTTTTTCTGATTGCTCAGGTACAATTTTTGTAACTATTGGCTTCATTGTGGATAACGTAAACAAAAAAAAAAGGTCTGACCTTGAAATCTTTAGGTCAGGTTATGCGATTTCATAGTTCATCCTCCACACCCTGTGTTCCACTTCTTCACTTCAAGGGCCTCATCCTTTTCCTATTTCCTATTTCTGTACCTCCTGTGCTCCTCACGCCTCTTTCACTCTCTGTCCAGTATTGTCCTAGACATTGTGATCCAGACTAAATGCTAACCTGTCATTTTTGTGGTACTAAAGGTCTGAATATTGAGTGAAGTAATTATCAAAAGTGCTTTGACGTGTGTCAACGTAGGAAGCCGACTGGTGTGAGTGGAAGACACCAACATCTACGGTTATTCTTGAGGTGTGCTATAAAGCTGCAAACTCAGTCTAAAATAGTGTGTTGTGTTTACAATTTAGCAAATTGCGTGAGTTGTTGTTTGTGCTTTTAGTTTGATAAACTTTGTGAATGAATTGGCTGCAAATGTTAGTTTCCGAAACTGTGCCAAAAAAAATTACTGTTAGTGTTACTTAGTTGTTAATGTTTAAGCATTCAGAAAAAAAAAATTCCCACAGAGTTAAACGTTCACACTCCCTTTGCATGTCCACACAAACAGACACAAGTAGAGACAGAATTATATAAGGTATGAAAATAGTGTTGAGTGTACCCTAGTAATACCACAGAGATTACCCAAGTTAATGTTTTACATGTGCACACTTAATAATCTTGCCCAGCCCACCTTGCAGAGATATAAAGGGAACGAACGGCCCGGCTCCTCATTCCTCCCTCCGTCTCTCTGTCTCTCCATCTCTCCATCTCACCATTTCAGCGGAGTGCCTTCAGCAGAGCAAGATGTCAGTCAGCAGCACCAAGCGCCAGACCTCCTCCATCAGCCATAGCCCCACACCAGTGACGCGGCAGCAACAACGAGTCGTCCAAGTCTTCAGAAGGGGTGGTGCGGGTGGTGTGAGGATGGTAGGGGGCGTTGGGGGAAATGTCTTCAACTCTGGGGCATCGCTGGATGGGATCCGGGTTGGGGGATGGAACAACAGACTAGCCGTGTGCCCCACACCTATAAAAGCCGTCGCCTTTGATGAGAAACTCCTGACCCCTCTCTCCTTGAATATTGACCCTCACTACCATCAGGTCCGAACGGAAGAGAAGGAGCAAATCAAGGCCCTGAACAACCGCTTTGCTTCATTCATCAACAAAGTGAGTCTTCATCTATCACTAATTCAAACTCTGTGCCTCCTAGTGCATCAATTGTATTTCATATACAATTGAGTGTGTCAATGTGGAAGTGATTTGATATTGTGTATATCGTGTTATCAATGAGATCAATGTGATACTTCTGATCAGACCAGATCAGGACCAAGGTTACCTTAAAGTTAACTGAACATGCCTTTTGAAATAATTTTGAAAAGGATTCTCACAAAATAAAAATACACAGATACTGTGTCCATACATAAAAGACAGCTAACTGAAGCTGTCTGAGTTACTGAGTTACTGAATTTTACAACATAGTTAACAAGTGCAATCGGTTACTTAGTAAGGAAAGTTTACCAAGGCATAGTATGTGAAGGCACTGATACAAAGAAAAAAAAGGTGTGTCAGCAAATCTGAAAGTGAAAAATTGGGATGATCTTTGTGTATTTCCTTTTTTTGGCAAGAACGTGTGTGCCCTGGAGCAGCAGAACAAGTTGCTGGAGACCAAATGGAGTCTCCTACAGGAACAGACTACTGCTTCCTCCAAAATCGATGCCATATTTCAGGCCTACATCACTGACCTGCAACGCCACCTCGACACTCTGGGTCATGAGAAGGTTCGTCTGGAAGGACAGCTGCACAACATGAAAGACCTGGTGGAGGACTTCAAGAAGAAGTGAGACAATATTCATGCAGACACACACACACATGCATACACACATACACACACACAGCTCTGACAGTGATGTTGACACCATATCTTATCTGCCTGTTGCTTAGATACGAGGAAGAGCTCAACAGGCGAACTGACTGTGAGAATGAGTTTGTCCTCATCAAGAAGGTGAGAGGCACCTCATAGGCACACTTACACATCTATGATACACACACATGAACTTAACACATAAAACACACACAGAGATCACAGTAGACACACATGATCACACCCACATACACTAACACAACCTTCACACATGATATACCCACTAATACTATCACACCTCGTATGCACATCTCACATACTGTCACTCCTGACACACATTCACACACACACACACACACACGCACACACACACACACACACACACACACACACCACCACCACTATTAAACCATGTATCCACACACAACCTAAAAGCAGAAAATCAAATACACACATTCACAAATTCATTCTTCTGCTGTGCTGTCAGGACGCAGATGCAGCCGACATGGCCACTGTGGAGCAGGAGGCAACCGTGGGAATCCTAAATGATGAGCTACTCTTCCTCAGGAGACTCTATGACATGGTATCCCTGTTGTTTCAGGTCACAGATTGCTGTTGTAGGAAAATGAACATGAAAATTGAATATAACAAAGACCAAAAAGGAAGTAGCAGCTAACGTGAATTGAATCGGGCATAGTCCCGAAGTAGCAGCTAACGTGAATTGAATCGGGCATAATCCCGAAGTAGCAGCTAACGTGAATTGAATCGGGCATAGTCCCGAAGTAGCAGCTAAAGTGAATTGAATCGGGCATAATCCCGAAGTAGCAGCTAACGTGAATTGAATTGGGCATAGTCAAAATTAAAGTGAAAGTAAGTTACATTATCCGTTGCTAAGCGTGTTGGGGACATGCTAATAAGTATTTTTTGAAGAAGCGGGGTAAAATTCTGTGAAAAAACTAACAAATTTATGAGGAATAACTTGAATATTCTCTGGCTTTCTAAAGTCATACATTTGTGAGAATATTTGCAGGTAATGACTTTGGATATTCCTGATCTTATAAGGTCGAAACAAATAAATGTGTGATATATAAACTCCTATGTGTGATCATAGGAACTTCAAGAGCTTCAGGCCCAGGTTAAGGACACATCGGTGGTGGTAGAGATGGACAACAGCAGGAATCTGGACATGGACGCCATTGTAGCTGAGGTCAAAGCCCAGTATGAGGACATTGCCAACCGCAGCAGAGCTGAGGCAGAGGCCTGGTACAGACACAAGGTATAATGGGCACATGCAGCCTCCACACACTCTCTCTCACACACACACACACACACACACACACACACATTACAGCTTCCTCCTAAGTTTACAGTTTGTGAATGTGTGTGTGTATGTGTGTTTGTGTGTTTGTTCAGTATGAAGAGATGCAGGTGTCTGTCACTAAGCACGGTGATGAGCTGAAATTTTCCAAAGCTGAGATCACTGAGAACAGCCGCAGAATCACCAAGATCCAATCAGAAATCGACTTCGTCAAAGGACAGGTACTCGATGGCCAAATACACCTACCTACCTATCTCTCTGTCTATCGGTCTTTACATGCTTATCTCCTTATAGATTACATCAACTTGTGTAACTGTCATGGGGAGCACATGAGTCTAAAGTTTAACCCTTGCCGCTAAATAACATATGCAAACGTGCACCAGGATCTTTCTAGGTGCTGGTATCAGAATCCACCTTATGCCCCAGCCACATTCCTTTTCTAGATCAAACAGCTGGAGGCGCAGATCAGGGAGGCGGAGGAACGTGGAGATCAGGCAGTAGTAGATGGCCGTGCCCGGATCACTGACCTGGAGGCTGCCCTGCAGCGAGCCAAGCAGGACATGGCACGCCAGGTGCGGGAGTACCAGAGCCTCATGAGCATCAAGCTGGCTCTGGACATTGAGATCGCCACCTACAGGAAGCTCCTGGAAGGAGAGGAGAACAGGTGAGTCTGGCATCATAACTATAGGCCACCATAATAATTTCTACTGCCTGTACAACTGCTATTACGACTAGTACTACTACTACTACTACTACTACTAATAATAATACATATTATAATCAACATTTTATTTGTTGTTTCATTTGGAGGTTAAAGGAGTTAAAAAGAGAAAAAGTGTTCCCACAGTGCCAGACTTTGCACGTCTAAAAGGAGCTCTATAAGAATACAAATGCATGTGTTTGTAGTGTTACAGCATGAACTTGTCAGTGATATATAAGAATACATCTCAAGGCACCACACAGGGTAGTAAATATAGAGAAAGCAAGAAGAATATCATCTATAAACAAAGATTAATTTACAATAATGAATAATTATAATAATTATAAAATAATGATTATTATGTAATTACAATCATGATGTGAACTAAAAGAATGAAACTGAAATTATAGTCATAACCAAGACTGACTGAAATAAATGAATGAATGAATGAATGAATGAATGAATGAATGGATTAATTTTAATGGTGTTAGTAAAGTTCTCTCTTTTTCTCTGATCCCTATACTAGACTGGCACATGGCATCCAAGCCATCAATATCTTCAGGCAGACATGTGAGTCATCATCTTATTTCACACAAACACACACACACACACACACACACACACACACACACACACACAGAGCCATCCACATCTGACTTCCTGTTTTTCATTGCAGCCACGAACTTCAACTCATTCCCTTTGGAGACCTCGGGCACGACCCTTGAGCTCCACCCCCCAAGCCTGATTGGCACATCAAGGGACATGGATGCAAGTGTCATAATCAAGACACAGACGACACAGATCAAGGGAACATCAAGGGACATTGATGCAAGTGTCACAGTCAAGAGTGGAACAGCTGAAGAGTAAACAGAATCTATAGGCAAAGATGCATTGTTTATTTTCTAACAACAAACACTGTCAATCAAATTAATAAAATATATTGTTGAAAAAAATCCTTTGTAACACTGGATCATTGTTTACAGTTTACAAACATTTTACAGTGTAATGAAATAAAGAATGCACTAGGATGTGCACAACCAATGCAAAACATCTGAAGATGTCTCACCCAGATCTAGACTATGATTCTTTACCTTTGTTGAGCAGGACAAGATTCCCAAATAGTGAGAGGGGTGAGTTTATACATGGGCACAGACAACACAGATGGCAGCATGACAGACAGACAGACAGACAGACAGGAATAATAATTATTATTATGTTCACACGGAGCATGTTTGACCTGAAATGGGAAAACTTTTAAGTGAATATTCCATCTTAACACTAAAACTTCATCAGTCTCCATATTCAGTATGTACACAGCACACAGCAGCCTCAATGATGTGCAAATGGTCTTTTAGTTTATAGCAAATAGTTTTGCTCAGCGGGTACATCTAGCCACACACCATAAAGTCTTACCAAGCCTTGGTAAGACCAATCACAACACTCTACCTCCGTGGAAAATCGTTTGGTGCACTTAGCAAGATAATGACAGGGCTGTCAACAGTGGCCAAGGAATAGCAGTCGTTTGAGTCGGCTTTGGCATTGACTCTGGTGGAGATAAACTTGGACTTTTTTTTTTTTAAAGTTGAGCAGAAAAAGGCATTTCAAAGAAGGATGTGGGCTATTTGCTGTTTTGCCGACGTTGCTGTGATTGGTCATAGCACTATCCAGTTTGACAGACAACCGCTGATTGCGCCCCTATGATTGAGCCCGGTCTATCGGTCGCGCCCAGACTACATTTTGATGTTATAGGATGGTATGCCAGGCTACACCATACCCACTTCATCAAACATACTATTTTGCACTGTATATACCACTCAAATGAAGTAACAACTGAGCCTATCTATCCTACCCACTTTCCTAAGATGAAAGATATTTCGCTTGCCTGTCAAATGAATGACCATTCATTTGTGGAGCTGCGGTAATGTTGCATATACGCCAATCCTCAAATTGTGAGTCCATGTCACATTCAGTACAAGCATCTACTAACAAAAATGAATTAACACCCTGAATTAACAGTCTTCCACAAGCACGTTGTGGGGACATCAAGGATTCTCTTGTTGATACAATATCAGAAAATAGACAAGAAAAGGACAAACTTACCTCCCACTTAACTTGTCATTTCCACATTTTTCAAAACAGCCTAATTCAAATCTGTCAGTAAACTCATGCTTGTTTACGGTTTTTGCCCATTGCTTCAACATGTTTAGCAGAAATTGGCTTAGTGTGTGAAAACTTTAGTCAATCACACACTGTCAACACTTGACAATAAATCATTCATATTTTGATCAAAATGAAACAATCAAAACTTCACAGTTTTTCACACTGGCACCAAATGATGCACCAAATGTTTTTATTTAACAATGTGTCCGATGTATGAAAAAGTGTTTTTACACACTCTACCACTAAGACTTATTTTGCTGTTTTCGTATCCCTTGAAGAGATAACCTGAGTTAATTTTTCACAAGATGCAATAATAAACAGTCCCACCTCTCTGAGGTAATAAAGGAGCACACTGCACTTATCTTATTCCTCGTTCCTGTCCTGTCTGTTTCAGCTATGTCTTTTTCTACAAGTTCCAAGTCTGTCTATGCATTTAGAGAGACTAAAAATTATTCTTCAAGATCATGTGAATCTATAGCATATGGATATGGATGGGGCAGTGGAATGAGAGCTGTCTCCATCAGGGAATGGGGCAGGCCAGCTGTTTACATTGCACCGACACGCATCACTTTCAATGAAAACCTCCTGACTGCTGTTCCTATGGATATCGACCCTGAGTACCAACAGATCCGCATGCAGGAGATGGAGGAAATCAAAGTCCTGAACAACCGTTTTGCCTCCTTCATTGTTAAAGTGAGTTTGTGTCAATCTGTCTCTGCCTTTACCAAAGTGTTTTTTGGGCTTTCTGAAGTCTGTGGTCAAAATATGCTTTAAAATGTCAATATATGTGTATGAAACATGTTTGGCTGTTTGTTTTTGTTGTGTCTGTGCAATACATTAAGCTATTTCTATTATACTTGCATATTATACAGATGCATTATGAACAGATGGATTTTGAATCCACCCATAGTCCAGAAAAATTACTTCAGCCTACTTAAAGGGATTATCCGGAGTAAATGAGCCTTAGCCCCGCCGTTTTTCATTGCCAAGTACTGTCGGTAGGAATGAGAACGACAAAATTTGGTGCAACGTAGACCAAATAGCAAAATGGTGGCCAAAGCTTCCTGATGAGAGCAAGAAAGTTTCTTTTTCTCATGTCCCAATCTATTAGCGTTAGCTGCCTGGTCTACGTTGTACCAAATGCTGTTGTTCTTATACTTACTGTCAGCACTCAGCAGCCTCAAAGAACAGATATGGACTGATTTTTGAAAAAAAAAAAAAAACCCCGTTGATTCCACCCCTAGGATTGAGTCTGGTCTATCGGTTGTGCCCAGACTACACATTTCGAGGATATAGGATGGCTTGTCAGGCTAAAAGGCTTTCTAACAGTTAATGAAACACACTTTTCATGAGGCTTAAAGATAAAGGGCTCTATTTTCACGATCATATGCGCATTGTCTAAAGTCTGTCGCGCAAGTTGCTTTGGGGGTGTGCCCGACACAATTTGGTATTTTGACGGCGGGAAAAGCGAACATTGCGCCAGGCGCATGGTTCAAAAGGGTTGGTCTTCATTAGTCATGGATGTGTTTTGGGCGTACCATACAATTAACCAATCAGGATTTATACTCTCATTCCCTTTAAAAGCCAGCGGCGCATTTTCCATGATGTGTTGCTATTACGATGGCGAATTTACCCAGAAGACAGGAGCGTTTTTTGATGGAGGAGACCGATCTGCTAGTGCGTGAGGTAAAAGCGCGTGAACAGTTTATCTTCGGGGATGGAAAGAATCCCCCCAAACTTCCACGGGTCAAGGAAGTATGGGAGGAAATATCCTCATTTGTGTCCTCCGCCTTTGGAAAAAAAAGAACATCCGAACCCGAAAGCGGTACAATGATGTTAGAAGATGGGGGAAACAAAAGCTTTCAACGCAAATTAATAAATATTGGGATATATGTGATGTACATTTACATTTCATATTTCCAGGGACCCCATAATTTTTTTCTCCACATGAAAAACTTTTGTATAAACCCTGCTGTGTGCTCCTGCTGATGAGAGAAGCAGGGTGTGTGCGCATTGTGCACGCTTTCATATCCCAAAGTGCTGTGCGTCCCTAAAATAGCTTTTCAGCAATGCGCAACTGACGACAGACCAGGGTTTTGTTGGTCACTGGCGGATTTAATTTTTGCGTCCTTATAATAGCATCTGGCACGCTTTGTGCCAGACCACACCTCTTCTTTTCGCTGACACACCCGTGACGACGTAGTGTCATCTGCTATCTAGACAACGTGATTTTTTGCTGGAAAAAATGAACGATGCGCTGGCACAGAATAGTAATGACACCATGCGCATGTCGCGAATGCACAGTGCGCCGCGGCATGATAGGGCCCAAAGTCTCATTCAAAATGAAAACAGAGAAATGTAAATGTAATGTATGAGCTCAAATGAATTCAACCTCTTATTCAATTAATTTAAAATTTAAAGTAATTCTAACCTCAAATGAAATTGAATTAAACAGACAAATTAGATTACATTTAGTAATCATTGATATATTTAAATTTGATACGGGTGATATGACCCATGTGGAATTTTATTTTCTAATTAACTTTTAATTTAGTTTTTGTCACTTTGACCTCTCAGGGGTGACTGATCGACCACATCATTTTTTAACACCCATCCCCACACACACTCGCATCCCAGGTGCACAAGTTCTCCACACTCCCCCTTGCTTCAAATCTACCGTGGATTGGCCTTTTCTTTGTACTCTCATTCAACGTGTCCGTCAGCTCTTTTATAAATATGCTATTATGAAGAATCTACAACCGTCATTATACTGCTGGTATTCTGGGCAGTCAGTTTATGTTCTGTTAACAAGCAAACTTTTCATGACTGCGTAAAAAGTATAAAGTACAATCAGGACATCCATACGATGTCTTAAATTATTTACAAAGCCAGTGGGCATACAGTGGACTAGCATGTTGCTAAAAGTACCTATAGTGGGCTGCTGAAATACACTGGCAAACAAAACAAAGTGTCTGGACGAACTCGACCAATCACAGCCCTTATAGTGTGTGTAAGTGAGGAGGGCACTGGAGGGTAGTGTAAAGTATGCGTCTGCATGACCAGAAATTAAACTTTTTACATTAATCACATGTGTTAATCCATCAACATTGACAGCACTAAGTAATACGGTCATAATCAGCAGGATTATTTTTAATGGAATGTGTAATCATGGCCTACAAATTATTTTATTTTACTGTAGTTGCTTGCATTCAAACTTTTGCTATGAATGAAATATTGTGCAAACAATAATAAGCATTTAGGGGATACACCAAATCACCAGCAGCAAAAAATAAGTATTGGATTCCATTACTCGCCTAGAATAATGTAAATAAGTATTGGATTACGTTACTCACATAGAATAATGTAACGGAAGATGTTACAAAATACATTATAGGGCGTGTATTAACTGCCTTCTTGACATCAAACAGCTGTTTTGATGAGTTTCAGTCAGATGTCAGTGCCAATCACAGCACTGAAACAGCTCTAAATGACGTGTAAATGACATACGTCTCCATACAGATGCAGGCAAAACATCTGTACTGGTGTTGGACCTCAGTGCTGCGTTTGACACTGTTAATCACAAATTCCTGCTACATCAACTTGAACACTGGGTTGGCTTCACTGGTATAGTTATCAAGTGGTTAAAGTGGCACTTACAAAATAGGGGTCAATGTTTGGGCCATTACTTTACAACCTTTATATGCTCCCAGTTGGACATATATCATAAACAACTCAATGTCATAGCTATGCTGATGACACCCAAATTTACTTTGCTTTGTCATATAATGACTATAACCCCCTTGAATGTCTTTACCAGTGTATGTACCAAATTAATAACTGGATGTCACACAGTTTCCTTCAGCTTAAGACAGACAGTAATTATAGTAATTATATTCGGAAAAAGGAGGAAAGACTCAGTATTGCCACTGTCCTCGACACAAAGGACCTAAAAATCTTGGGGTCATTATCGACCATGATCTAAGCTCACAGTCACATGAAAGTCAGCCTAAAAAACATTTCCATACTAAGAGGTCTAATATCAAAAAAGGATTTAGAAAAACTTATTCTTTATCTCCAGTGGGGTTGATTACTGCAATGGTTTGTTCACAGGTCTTCCTAAAAAGACCATCAAACATCAACTCGTCCAAAATGCAGCTGTGTAGGTAGCTTCTTCCAAAAAGAACTGACCACATTACTCCAGTTCTAAAGTCTCTGCATGGACTACCTGTAAGTTCTACCTGTAAGTTACAGAACTGACTTTAAACCATTGCTGCTTGTGTTTAAATCTCTAAATGTGGGACAAGACCTAGTTACCTATCTGACATTTTTCAGCAATACACACCACTTAGGTCTCTCAGGTCACAGGAGAAAAAATTTGCTGGTAAAACCTGCTGTCAAAACAAAGTGTGGTGAAGCAGCTTTCAGCTGCTATGCAGTTCAGCTTTGGAACCAACTTCCCGAACACATGAAGAATGCCCCTACTGTTGGCAGCTTCAAATCTAAACTTTCTAATTTAGATGCTTTCTCCTGATGATTCACTTATCTTTCTTTTTATACTCTGTACACTTTAACTTTTATGTTAATCATTTTATGCCTTTATTAATTTTATTGTGTGCTTTTACTTTCTTTCATCTACTTTACTTTGCTTTTATTTTTGTACAACACATTGAAATTCATTTGTGTATGAAATGCGCTATATAAATAAACTTGCCTTGCCTTGCCTTGCCTTGACTATTCTGTAATCTGTACTGGAATACATTTGAAAAGTAACCTTCACAAAACAGATTTTTTCAAAAATAAGGTACATTTGGCACATCATATAATTTGACATTGACTCAGAACTGGAAACAGTTCATCACTCATTGCCCACCTCACCTTGGTTCTGAAAATGAATGCTAGTGAACGACTGAACGTTAGAATGAACGTTATCATACATCTGGACTAGGAATAAAAACATGTCAATTGTTCATCCATTAAGTCACTTATAAGCAACCCAAGTGAACACCAAAGAGAACTGACAACACAGCCAGGATGTCCTTTTTTGGCACACAGGTGAGTGACCTGGAGCAGCAGAACAAGATGCTGGAGACCAAGTGGAGTCTCCTACAGGAACAGACTACTGCCCGCTCCAACATCGACGCCATGTTTGAGGCCTACATCTCTAACCTGTGCCACCATCTCGACTCTCTGGGGCACGAGAAGGTCCGTCTGGAAGGAGATTTGCACAACATGAGAGACTTGATGGAGGATTTCAAGAAGAAGTGAGACTACAGATACACACACAGACACACACACACACAGAGCTCTGACTGTAATGTTGACGGGATATGTTATCTGTCTGTTTCTTAGATACGAGGATGAGATTAACAAGCGCTGGCAGTGTGAGAATGAATTTGTGCTCATCAAGAAGGTGAGAGATACCTCATGGCCACACTTACACACCCATTCACTCATCAGACTATGAGTCGTCCTGTTTGGTTTGATTTCAGCCCGACGGAGACGTTTACATGCATTTGATTTGATTTTAATCAAGATTTGATTTTAATTGGACTAAGGCAATCGTTCAAATTTCTCTTAGTGCATGTAAATGTACTCTCTCTCTCTCTCTATCACACATACACACTCACACACACACACACTCACACACACATTAATAAACCAAATCACACACACCCTGCACTCAAAAAAAAATCTAACACACATATTCACAGATTCAGTGCTTGATACCTGAGCTTCTCTTCTGTTGTGTTGTCAGGACTTTGATGAAACCTACATGAAAAAAGGTGAGCTGGAGGCAACACTGAACAACCTAAATGATGAAATTGACTTCCTCAGATGGCTCTATGACATGGTACTTTCAGTCTCTCTCCCACACACATGGCATTTTATCTCTGTTTTTCTCACTCTCTCTCTCTCTCACACACACACACACTTAGGAGATCCTTTATTGGTCCTTTATTGGAACTTGTCTTTGAATGTGTATACTGTAAACAGGTTGACAGTCATGATTCTGTTGACCAAAGTAGACATACACATACACACTTAAGCTTACTCTAATTTATGAGGGCTGATGGTGTCAAGCAAATGGCTGGTGTTCAGAGCAAATAATTTGAACATTTTGCTCAAAGTTCAGTATGTATGTGAAAGCCTTTTAGGCAAGTGTATCATATGGAATGTGTGTGTATGTGTGTGTGTGATCATAGGAGCTTCAAGAGCTTCAGGCCCAGGTTAAGGACACATCAGTGGTGGTGGAGATGGACAACAGCAGGACTCTGGACATGGACGCCATTGTAGCTGAGGTCAAAGCCCAGTATGAGGACATTGCCAACCGCAGCAGAGCTGAGGCAGAGGCCTGGTACAGACACAAGGTATAATGGACACATGCAGCCTCCACACACTCACACACACTCATTCTCTCTCTCTCGCTCTCTCACACACACACGGACAAACACACATCATTACAGATGATCTTTTATTTGAGGACTAAGGCTTCCTCGTAAGTTCACAAAGTGACTTGTGTTTGTGAATGTGTGTTTGTGTTTGTTCAGTATGAAGAGTTGCAGGTTTCTGCCACTAAGCACGGTGATCAGCTGAAATCCTCCAAAGCTGAGATTGCTGAGTGCAACCACAGGATCACTAGGATTCAATCAGAAATGGAACTCATTAAAGGACAGGTCCTCTTTGACCAAATGCACTTACACGCACCTACCTACCTATCTGTCTATCCACATTCCTACGTTTATGCATAGGTTATCTTTATCTGTCTTGTGTAACTGTCAGAGTGAGCATATGAGTCTAAAGTGTAACCCTTGCCCCTAAGAACATGCAAACATGCACCTGGATCTCTCTCTGTGCTGATATCAGTATCACCGTCCTTTCCATTCTCTAGAGGAAGCAGCTTGAGACGCAGCTCTTTGACACTGAGGAGCGTGGGCAGCAAGCAGTGAAAGATGCCCGTGCCCGGATCAAAGACCTGGATGCTGCCCTGCTGCTTGCCAAGCAAGACATGGCACGCCAGGTGCGCGAGTACCAAGACCTGATGAACATCAAGCTGGCGCTGGATATCGAGATCGCCACCTACAGGAAGCTGCTGGAAGGAGAGGAGAGCAGGTGAGACAGGCATGATACTGTACTGTCACTGATTCTGCTACTAGTAGTAGTAATATTAAAACACTAACATCATCAATATCTTACAAAAATGTTACATTTGGAGGTTAAAGGAAAAAAGTATGGCAGATGCTATTTGCACCCAGGTGTATACAGCCAACAATGCTGTTTGCACCTGGTGGGCATAAATGTGGCTTTTTACACCCAGGTGTATATGTGGAATAGCAGAGACAATCACCTGGGTGTCTGTAGCAAACAATGCTTTAAAGCATGCTTATGTGTATGGAAACAGCATCAGAGTCTTGATCTGCTTTCTGGAGAGGAAAGGGGAGGTGCCTCCTTATGAGGCCAAGCTGAGTCTGCAACTGAACAGGCATCACAGTGATATCATGCGGTTGGAACCTAATGCAGTTCTCATGTCCAAAGTGCTGTATTCCAATAAGAACTACAAAGTATTCCTCTCTGAGTATGAGGCTCTGAAAGATAATTACACCTTTCTAACAAAGTCCTGCTCCTCTACAAATCATTTATACAGTCTCAATAACTTTCTGATCTCCTCACACCTACAGTCCCGTGGTCCTCTGATTAGGACCATTTGGCCATCCCTCACACCAGATTGGGACTGAGCCTCCATGTTAGAATAAGTGAATTGTAATGACTAATAAATATCTGTTATCAATTTGCATTTTAATAAGCAGCTAGTTGATATGGAATATGAATGTGCTAATAAAAAATGTGTTACCAAAAATTACTATTAAAAATGTCACTACGACAAAAAAGCCCTCTGTCTTGAGACTGGCATATACCCTCCTTATCCACTAGACTAGACTAGACCATCAATCTGATTTCAGTTGGAGAGGTTAGCAATTTGCTTTCATTTTTGTGTGTTGCTAAACAAGCACTGATTCAATCATTTCTGTCGATGTTGCTATCCATTATTAACAAACAAACATTCACTGAGTGAAGGTTAGAGTACAGCAAGTTTCTCCACTGCAAATGTTGTCAAGAATATTCTTACAAAGTCTATTCCACAGACATAAATATGAACGTTTGCTGTATTTTTTGTGCACGCGCAAATATGTTTGTTATTGTGGGTGTAAATAGCTTTTCATCATCCTATTGCCTATTTGGGTTGCAAATACATACTTTTAAAAAAAAATATTACTACAACAGCAGATTTTGCAACAAATAAAAAGAGCTCCAAAAGGATAAGAATAAACCTAACATGCAGCATTTAAAGGAGCCGTATACAAATAACATGCAGCATTTAAAGGAGCCATATACAAGAAATCATTGAAATAGCTTTAAAAATGCTCTTGATGTATCATCAGGGGTTGAGGAATAACATTAGATCAAAATATTATCTTCACTGACAACAGTACAGCCTGTAAACCCACTGCTGAAATTGCCATTTGCAATCCATGTTTGTTTACAGCAAGATCACGAAAAGGGGGTTTGATATGGGAATATTCAGTTTTACATGCTTAGTAGCCTAGACTATTCTGAACAGTGTGGGCTGCCTGGGACATAACTGCAATACAGGCCTAAAACACTTCATTGTGTAAATGTTGACCTGTGAGATATTGCGGGATTTATTCTTATGAGAGGTGCGCGGACGATAGGCTAGTGCAAATAGTGTAGATACATTTTTTACGTTTATGCCTAAAATTACTAAAAGGGGACATTAGATCATCCAAAGACAGTTCGTGCCCCCAAACTACTTCCAAATGGCCTATAGTTAAAACATGACATGACAAAATATTTTCATGTTTATGGGGTCCTTAACATGGGAACCCACGAGAAGCTTGTCTTTATTGAGACTGCAATGCCAGCGTGAAATGCTAGAGGAAATTCATCTTGGTTGGCATGTTGTTGGAAGACCATGTGCAAAACATACTCAATATACACATACAACTTGCTTTGGATGCCATGTTGTTGTTAGTGTCAAATTGAGGCTGTGTGTATACTGTTGAGGTCTGAAGAGGTAATAAGAGATAATTCCCTTGTATGATACCTGTATTGTATTTCACAGTCAGACATGGGTCAGTGCATGGCTGTGTGTGTGACAGGGAAGTGGCTACAGTGGCTTGAGCAGCAAAAGGCAATGCTTGCTTCTTTTGCGTTTCTTGTCAAAACAACTTGAAATTTAACACCACACTCTTTTGTGCCATTAGCAAGACACCTACCAAATTTCATGTCTGTTCATGTCTGGAATAGTTAGAGAGATATGCAAGGAACACAGACACACACATGCACACACTAAGACAAATGCAGTGAACTGAAACATTGTGTTGCTGTAAATTGTTTAGGCATAACATATACTGAGTGGAGCCTAATAGGGCCTTCATAATGTGAGTAATGTTTTCTCTCTCTTCTTGTGACCCTTGCACTAGACTGGTACATGGCATCCAAGCCATCAATATATCCGGGCAGACATGTGAGTTATGACCTTATTTTACACACACACACACACACACACACACAAACACAGAGAGACCATCCACAGAGACCATCCACATCTGACCCTTCTGTTCTTCACTGCAGCCTTGAACTTCAACTCATTTCCTTTGGAGACCTCGGGCACAACCCTTGAGCTCCACCCCCCAAGCCTGATTGGCACATCAAGGGACATGGATGCAAGTGTCACAATCAAGAGACAGCAGATTATAAAGCAAGTAGGGCCAACAGAGAACATTATTCAGAACATTACAGAGCAGAGACAGGTCATGGAGGATGTGTAGGGATGTCAATGGACATTGATGCCACTGTCATGATTGGAAGATCTGAGAAGTAGACAAAAGGGGTTAAAAAGCAAATAAGGACATAAAAGAAAAAAAGAAATTGTTAATTCACAGTTCATGAAGTAGTAGAATGGATCTGGTGTTGCACGTGTACAACTACTACTAGAGGAGATCAGCGTAATAGCCCATCAGGAGTGGCCAACTCTGAGCAGTCAGAACTCAATATGTTTACACGTTTATGACACTGAAAGGAAAATATAATAAATGTTATATGTGTGAAAATCTACTGTTTTTCATTGCAATCCTTAACCCTTTTTTCTGTGTCACTGTTTTACGATCAGGAAGTCTAAAGGAAGTGCACAAATACTTTTTGTGCTTATCATAAAGTACATTTACTATGCGCTTCTTAAAAGTGTACTCAAAAAATGTATGTAATTAAGTAGGACTTACTGTGTCACTAATTGTGCCATACTTAAAGTGGGCTACGAAGTTTATTGTAAAAAGTTTGCTTTCTTGAAAGTAAATTTGAAATGTGTTTTAAATAAGAGTGTGAAGTTTTTAACTTTACTAATGGTATTTTGTGTACTTGTTGGAAGTACACTTCTATCTAACATAGTTATTATGCTTTCTTGATTACACTTTATCGAAATGTGATCAAAGTTCTCTTTAACAGAGTGCACTTCAGTGGAAGTGTGCTTTCATTGACATATTAGTGTACTTACAGAGTACAAATGATTTAACTCAGTAAACTGCTTTTACTGCATTTAAAATGCTTTTATTAGTAAATTTAAAGAACGAGTTTTCAGGGCTACTCCAGCATACAGTTTTGCTCTTGCAAAATGTTTCTTCTTTCTGTACAAACATTATTCTGATATTTGTTTTTATGGCTTTTGAGTACTTACAAAGGGAGGCAAAAACTCTCTTCTTTAAGTGTATCTATCACAGGGTGAAGTGGGCAGTGAACTGGAATTTGAAAACCTTCTGATCAAGGCGGAATATTTTTAATGGGAACCAAGATGGCTGCCACCATGCGATTCATTGTGGAGGGAATTGTTTGTAGGTCTTCAATTCAAAGAATATTCTTTGCTGAATTGACAGATTTTGATTGAGATGCTGAGTACTCACTGCTTGATTGTAAGGTATGGCCTCTCAGTGATGAGGAAGCAGATTCATCAGAAGACTGAGCCTTCTTTAGAGAGGAATGAGTAGCCCTTTTAGGCCAGTAGCCTAATTTGTTTGTTCATCTTTAGGAGACTGATTGAGCAAAGACAACTGGCCCTTTTGATAGTAGGTAAGATAGTAGTATTTATTTCTATCATAAAACAACATGACTACTTTTTAGCAACAGGGTAGCTAACTATAGCGTAGCATAATTTAATTTATTTCCAGTCTACTAGTGCTTGCAGTGTATTATACAAATCTAGGTTAATTGTGAAAGAACTGACTGACTTAGCATTAGCTTCTTGCCTTGATTATGGATGGGAAGTGATTGGGATACAGACATGGTTTCGGATCAGGAAGTCTACAGGGCTGCACCTGGACCTTTTCTGGTATGGGCATTGTGGTTATCGGGTTAATTGACTATTTTACCAAAATGTTATTAATGAAATGTTGGTAGTTGTATTGCTTTCAATAGCAAGTTAAGTATTTTAATGTAGATTGAAAAAAGTGGTTTCATTTTAGCATAACTATTATGAAGCAAGTATGCTAAATACTTTAGTAGTGATTCAGAGTCCACTTGAGTATACTTTCTGTGTTACAGAGCGGGGCTTACCAAACTTTTCCATGACAAGGCCCCCCATTCGCCAGTAGATTCCAGCTAAGGCCCCCTATATGGAAAGTGTGTCACTGAACACAGCAGCTGTAGGTTACTTAGCCCGAGTGATCTGATAAAAGCAAAACAAAAGATTCCCTTAGTGCTCTCTCGGGAATTGTGGCTTGCTGCACAAATGTTGCGAAATTTTCTTCATTTAAAATCGTCTACCAACTATTCGGCCTCCGCTGGATGTTTTTGATTCAAATGACAGTGGAGTTTGGACAGTTTTAAGGACTCGTTTGAGAAGATTTCGAAGCAGAGAACGCATTTAGGGCACTTGTAGGCTATCCACTTTTTGATTTCCTCATATGTGGACTTCTTGGGTAATAATGCTGTGTCAATTTGACGCCAATAGTCCAATCGGAAATGCCTTTACTGGAAAAACTGCATTCAATACTTATTTTCTCCTTTGTGTAATCACCTCAAGCCTTTCTTGACCCAGTGGCGCCACCATGTGGGGGCCAGGGGTGGCTGCGGCCAGAACAAATACCTGATTTGCTATCATACTTGCCACCCCAACTGGGAGCATTCTAATGTTAAATCATAGGCTAAATACTTAAAATCTGATCAACTACATACTAATGCATTTGCATTTTTGCCTGAGTTCGAAAATGCATTTCCTGCACAAATTGCATATCTCACAATAAACACGGGATCCATGCGATTCCTATGGTGCATAGCATTCCTCTGTATATTTAGCACTTCCTGTCAGTAATCTGGTCTTGAAATCACATAAAATTTCTGCATTGTTTCCAAATGTAAAAAATGTAAATATGTTTTTTCTTGATACTAAGGCAGATGTAAGCTATATATAAATAGCATCACTTTAATCACTGCAGATTCAGCCTAAACTGTCCTGAAAAAAAGATATAGCATGTGTAGATGGCTCTTGTAATGACTGAGATAGGAGCTTAAAAGTAAAGGTAAATAGCCCAGGACTAATAGAGCTAAACATTGATAAAATGCGTGGATTGGCCATAGACTACGGTATGATGCGCTAAAATAAACATATACCTACTGTAATGACCTTTAATTACGTTATATTGCACCCTAATTGCATCTAATAGCCATGGAAAGCCTTGTTGGTGTGCCATCCCACAATTTTCACTGGACTCTTCTGGCCACCCTGTGAAATTTTTTCTGGGGGCGCCACTGTCTTGACCCAGCATTCTGTCCAAGCAATAACCTTTAACGTTTATGCTGTTGTACTGTGTACTCTATGGTGTGTAGTGTTGTGCCTCTTTAGTTCTCTGTTGTCAGCAGTTCCTGTTGCAGGACATTACCAGGTATGTTGGCTATATGTGTCATCCCTGGAACAGCTCCACTATGATCAAGATGACACCATCCTCAGAGTGCAGGGACAAATAGCCTCATCAGGGCTACCGGTACAGTCAGGAGACCCCAGACCCAGAGATTTGGTTGGCCTTAATAGACACAAATGGCCTATTGGATGGATTGGATGGATAACTAGTCATTCCCAGAGACCTTTTGATATATTTTGTCCAAATAACCGTACTATTTTGAACTCAGTTTCTGTGCCTCTCAGCCTTAGGTGTGGTTTGCTCCTCGGATTAGATGGTGGAGGAGGTAACACTCCCGCTGGCATACTTTAAGTGGACTCAAAGTACAGAGAGCAGCAGGATAATACGGACATTTCACAGGGACTTTATCTTAACTCTAAATATATGTTTATTATCACATCATAGTAGACATCAAAATCACTACATTCTGACAGGAAGTGAACTTTGAAGATAAAGGGCAATTTTACATCAGTTAAAACGGGCCTGACACCATAGTCCTAATTTTTCCCTGATTTTTTTTGAAGCCAAATTTTGTTCAAAATCAAAATTCAAGATTTAGTCTATGAGGGAATGTACAAGCTGAAAAAATTGAGTTACAAGCCTTTCAGTTTCTTCTAAATGGTGTTTTTCTGTAAAAACGCCAATTTTACTGCCTTTTTGAAGTAGAGGATGACCTGTGGACAAAATTCTTTTTGTGGCAATAGTATGGCACATTGTGACGCACGTAAATGTGTAAGATCTCACTCTTCTCTTTTACCATCCCCTCAGAACATGCCTGAGTTGGAAAAAATGAAATACTTCTTTGCCAAAGGAGCCAAAATGCTAATGTAACTCATATTGATATACAGGCTACCATGTAGTGGTAATTGCGTTGTATTGGGGACAATTTGAGTGCAAGATCTTTCTCCACGTATAGTCTGTACCTGAACTTCATGTTGGTGAGACCTGAGAATCTATCTATCTGTACGCCCTTGAATTGATCCAAGTACCCCCAGGGGCACTCATACCCCAGTTTGACAACCACTGCTGTACAGCAATACTCTATCTGTGGCAATAATTACCTGCAGTCACATTAAGTCTGCCAGGGCATCCAAGACACATCTAAATGATTACATTATATATTACTTTATTTTTACTCCCAATCTCCCTAATTACTGTTATTTAAGGGCTGTATTTATCTTGACCATACCTGTTTCTATCACGCTAGGCCCGTACAACATACCAATGTACATTTTTTATCATTTCTGCAGAGACTTTTGCTGGAGATGACCCTGGAAGATCACAGAAGTCTCACTGCTCAACTCCTTGAAAGGCAACCAGGTCTTGTTTTAGATGTTCTGATGCAACG
Source organism: Tenualosa ilisha (assembly GCA_015244755.2). Lineage (NCBI taxonomy): Eukaryota > Metazoa > Chordata > Actinopteri > Clupeiformes > Clupeidae > Tenualosa > Tenualosa ilisha. Next base: position 243,566 of record PYXC01000499.1, read on the forward strand.
GCAACGTAACCAAGGTTCTCCACCTCCAGCCGGAACACCAGGGGTGCCATGGTGTACCTGTGGCCACTGCAGACATATGCTGTCAAATAAGGAAAAAAAGTGCTGTGGCCAAGACCCTGCCCACTGTGTTAGCTTGCTACCACACTTCTCCCAGTACTGCCTGGATGAAGATTATCTACGAATTTACAGGCAGTATCACGGGGATATTACAGTCTTGGGCCAAACATGGGAACCTGGAGATGACCATAGAAAGTACAGTCATGCTGCTTACTGCCAATTTATTTTCTGGCAACATGGGTCCTTAGGCCAGGGGAGATGGAGAGTGATCCCTAGTTGCTGCGTATGGAGGGTCAGGGATAAATTCCCTGATCCTCAAGGACGATACACAGTGTATGTTTCAGACATCTGAGTTGTCTTGAGCGGCAGTCAGTGACACTGTAAATAGTTTTTTACATCACAAGTGTGAATATTGATTTTCTACCACTGTATTGTTATACACAAGCCTGCCACAAACATGACATGACATGTATCATGAACATTAAAGAAACATCAAGGAACTTCACATCATTTTGTTAATTTTTGGTAATGCTATTATGAAACCATGTGAAAATGTTCCTGGAAAGTTGTGTCGTGTCCAGGCAAAAAATTCAGAATATCGAAGGCAGTGGAACAATCAGAGACAGTTGAGGAACGTTCCCCTAACCAACAAATAACCTTCCCGAACGTTCCCGGAGCCAGAAATTGTTAGCTGGGTAAGGTTTGATGGTGAGAAATAACTTGTCATTGCCATCAACATTCTTTGCCGAAATACAATAAATAGAACTGTGTCTTATAATAGTATAATAGTATATAATAATATAATAGTTTTGATAAAGTTTACGCAGATTCCCACCAGCACTAGAGGGAGTCATTGCACCATTTAAAACAATATTTACCATACACAGTATGTAGGTTAAATGCCCAGTCAAAATATCTCTGAAAACAGGCCTATTTCACCCAGTGTCATTTCTAATAAATGGCCTTGCCTGTTTTAATTGTGTTTATAATCGTGCTCACTGATCAGTGTGTTTAAGTTATTATGTGGACTTTGTGCCAACAAATCTTTAATTAACTCAAACTAGTCAAACCATAATGAATGCTAATTTACAAATACAAATCCATACAAACAAATACAAATTTGTTGTGCCACTTTAGGAAGTATAGCCCAAATGCTGTATATAAATGTATTCATCTGTAACATGCAGGACCCTATGTCAACCTAATGACCTTTGACCCCATGTCCTAGACTACCTAATTAGGGAGTCAAGCTGTTCTAAGGCTGTACACAGTGTCTGTGTGTCTGTGCATTCGATATGAAGAGATGCAGAAAATGATCAAAAGGCTGCTATACGCCTATACCTATGACCAAATGCACTCACCTCTCTCTCTCTCTTACTATAGAGATCACTCTATATTAATCTATAGAGATCACTCTAATAACCTATAGAGATCACTATATTAATCTATAGAGATCACTCTATTAATCTATAGCGATCACTCTAATAACCTATAGAGATCACTCTATTAATCTATAGCGATCACTCTAATAACCTATAGAGATCACACTATTAATCTATAGAGATCACACTATATTAACCAATAGAGATCACTCTATTTTAATCTATAGCGATCACTCTAATAACCTATAGAGATCACTCTATTAATCTATAGAGATCACACTATTAATCTATAGAGATCACACTATATTAACCAATAGAGATCACTCTATTTTAATCTATAGAGATCACTCTATATTAATCTATAGAGATCACACTATTAACCTTTCACAAAGTTGACTGGAAATACACATTGAAATGTGAAATTCTACTTCCTCCCCCTTCTGGGCAATTATGGAAACTGAAGTATACAAATGTCACAAGTGAAGAGTGAATGAGAGTTTTTGTTGTGTTGTGACTTGTTGTCGTTATGCCCAAAAGTAGCCTCATCTATCCTTATTAGTTCAAAAGCGTCTCTCACCTCATCTTCCCCTTGCTATGTTCTTGTGTTTGTAGCCTTTTCCTGAATGAATGTCAGCATTGTCAAAGGTAATATTTGGCAAATGCCTTGGGTATGTTGTGTATACTCCCTTATCCATTCTCATTGACTAGTATGTTTTGTTTTCTCTAATGTGATTATGCTTGTCCAGAAGTTCGCTTCCACAACGATTAAGTATTTCTAGCCCAGTGTGAAAAGGGTCAACAAACCAGGGTTTTTCCAACAGGTAGCTCATGAGCTACTGGTAGCTCCCCACCTACTTAAGGGTAGCTCTTCAAGGGTCAAATGAAATGTAAATAAATCTCATAACACAGTCACAGAATTGACCTGTTAAGATCTCTATGAAATCAAATTCAAACATCCTGCCATGTTCAAAATGATTCTTTCCCAGTTTTATATAGGGTCTGATAAAGGTGAGAAAATATTTTTCTCCCCGCAAATTTAGTTGACACTTAAGATGAGTGTGTTTGGACTTTGGACTCTAACGATGTAAGGATATAACTAATATGTCTAGGGCAATAAATAATATAAACTAGTAGTCAGTAGCTCTGCCACATTGATTTTGTTGAAGTAGCTCTCAAAGGAAAAATGGTTGGAGACGTCTGCTTCAGACTGTAGAGATCACACCCTTCTTTTCACCCTGTTGTCTCCCTTCTGACCCATAGAAGGCTTACAGTCAGGCTACAAATGAAGCATAAGCATCCTCTCTGTGGAGTCAATGACACTGCCTATATCAGACACGTTAAAACCAGACTGCGCTTCTAAAATGACTGTATGTCTCACAAATGAAATGCTTTAGATGCATGTCTGGAGTAGCCTCAGTGATTTCAATTACACAGGATGTGATCCAAGAACCCAAGGCGCTATGCACGGCAGGGATGTAAACTTACATGAGTCAAACTTGCGCAGTATACCTGAAGACTTAAGTATACGTTAAAAAACTCAGTTTCTCTGTTGTTGAAGAGACTTACTTTTATATGTGGCTGATCCAAGTGATTGTGCAGTTTTCTGTTGAGTTCTTCTGTTGTTAAAGACTTAGTAGTTGGTGCAGATCCACTGATAAAATTCGACTGGCTTGTGGCAGCTCCATGCTGTACACGGAATCCATAAAGACACTCCTTCACGACATATGCTGCCATGGAGACCGGTCATCCATAATACATAACCTGTGAGTGGGCTATGAATACTTACCTGCTGGGGCTGTTCACAATCCACTTGAAATTTGTTGCTGGTGCTGATCTAAGAGACTGGTGTCAGTGCCTAACAGATTACTCGAGTTAATGTTTCACATGTGTAGACACAATAATGCCAAGCCCACTGTGCTGAGGTATAAAAAAGAGCACACCACACTCATCTTAATCGTTCTTTTCTCCGTCTTGCATTCTTTGACATCCGTCTCATCACTGTGTGTCTGGCAGAGAAGCATGGCGTATCGTGCGACTAACATCGGTATATTTCAAAGCTCCCCTACTCGGATAGAAAGAAGACATATGACCATGGTTTGTCCACGCCAACTCTCAACAGAGCATTGGGGCAGTGGGCTAGCGGAACATTTTCCAAGCATCAGCCCTGTCACTGTCAACTCAAGCCTTCTGAAACCGGTCAGTGTGGAGATCGACCCAGAGTACCACCAGATCCGCACAGAAGAGAAGGAGCAAATCAAAGTTCTGAACAACCAATTTGCCTCCTTCATCAACAAAGTGAGTGGGTGTCAATCTGCCTCCTCCTTTTCCCAAAATGAGTCTGCTGGGATTGCTTACGAGTGTCATAGATTTGTACCGAACATGCCAGTCAGCTTTGGGTGGGTGTGCCTACATAAATTGTATTAAGCTATTTCTATTATGGCTTACGCTGAGGCTACCCACTGTTTTATTATGTAAATAGTAACATGTTGTGTAGTTAATGAACCACTAGCCAGTGAACGGCTTGAAATTAACCCTTGATATCAGGAAACTCTGGACTGGACTTCTTATCACTTCTGGCTAAAACCCAGACAGAGACTAGTTCAAACTGATGCCTGAACTCAAACTGAACCTCAAACTGAAACTGAGTACTGATGCATAGAATGAATGAACCCATAAAGCTATAATCACTGTACCTTTAGTGACAAAATGCATTCTAACACTGAGGTCTACAAAAGTGTAAACAACCTTTGTTTACATGGTGAGAATGGGTCCTTTGTGTTAATGAGAGTCCTTTTGTGGTCATCCTGTCGGTATGGACATAACTACTTTTGTGCATATAGCAAGCAATGATGTTCATGAAAGGTCAAATTGGGGATGGAACTTTGTTGAAACTTGCTGATTCATAGAATGTTTAGGATTTTATGCATTTCTGAAGCCTAGCAGAACTGTGGAATTATGAGTCTTTGATAATGAATAACAGTATCTAACACAGGGGCAGAATCCGGAATTCAGACTACTTTAAAAATTACTTTAACATAGTGAGGAGAGTGTACACCATTTTTATTCTGAATCTGAACTTGAAAGACTGCTCTCTTTAGTGTTTTGAATAGACAAAAGGCATTATTTGCTCTTTAACTGTACATACTGCATACTGTATATACTGCACTTGCTGCTCTTTGCACTTCTGATTAGATGCCAAACTGCATTTCGTTACCTGTATTTATACATGTGTAAGGACAATAAAGTTGAATCTAATCTAAAAATGTTCTCAATCTTACATGCTGTCTCTGTAATAAGGATACATTTGGCACCCCATCAAATGAAAAACAACTAAACAACACGATTTTGTCATGCAGGTGCGTTACCTGGAGCAGCAGAACAAGATGCTGGAGACCAAATGGAGTCTCCTACAGGAACAGACTACTGCCCGCTCCAACATCGACGCCATGTTTGAGGCCTACATCTCTAACCTGTGCCACCACCTCGACTCTCTGGGGCATGAGAAGGCCCGTCTGGAAGGAGATTTGCACAACATGAGAGACTTGATGGAGGACTTCAAGAAAAAGTGAGATGTGCGCAGACACACACACACACACACACACACACATTTAACAAGATCATTAAAATAAATAGAAATACTTCATAATGTTTTCCCTGTCTGTTGCTCAGATATGAGGAAGAGAATGAGGAGTGCACCATCTGTGAAAATGAATTTGTGCTCATGAAGAAGGTGAATCTTACACACACTCACACACACTCACAAATTCACTCTTGGACTACATATTCGACCTATACTGTATGTTCACATCAATTTCAGCATATTACTTGTCAGTGTTTGTAATGAGTACTTTAAAGAGGCGCTATGCAACTATTTTATCTTGGACAAGTCTTGTGGAGGGGTGCTTTATGCACTACACGCAAACACACTCCCAGATAGGCAGCGGTTAGCTATAAACACATCATAGTCAAGGGGACTCAAACATCGTGGAGCAGCCTGAAAAAAAAAAACTGAGAAAAACAATGTTGGAGGAACAGAGAAAATGGAAACGGCAGTGTCGTAAAATATCTAGCCTGAAGCTGTAGGGGGCGCTCTGTAGAGAAAAATGCGAGTACAAACCAGGCACAAGCTGAGAAAACAGTGAAGGAATGTATGATCCTGCATAGGGAGGCTTTAAGTGACACCTGTGCTGCTCTTGTGTTGGTAGGATTCAGATTTAGCCCTGGTAACCAGAGCTGAGCTGGAGGCAACACTGGATAACTTAAACGATGAAGTTCAGTTCCTGAAGATGCTCTATGACATGGTACTTTCACTCACACTCACAACTTAGTCACACATACACACCATCAAAACCATATACCACTCTCCTTGTAGGTATACGCATATGTTGATGATCTAGTGATGATCCAATTTATGTTATCTGTGTGTGTGTGTGTGTGTGTGTGTGTGTGATCATAGGAACATCAAGAGCTGCTGGCCCAGGTTAAGGACACATCAGTGGTGGTGGAGATGGACAACAGCAGGAATCTGGACATGGACGCCATTGTAGCTGAGGTCAAAGCCCAGTATGAGGACATTGCCAACCGCAGCAGAGCTGAGGCAGAGGCCTGGTACAGACACAAGGTGAGGACAGGACGTGAGCACAGTTTCTATCTCTCTCTGTCTCGCTCACATAGACACACAGACATACAGACACACACACCCACCCAGTTGCATAACAGTCTGTTGCATAGCAGTTGCATAGTAATCACCATACAGAGGGTATATTTGTATAAAAGTGTGTGTGTGTGTGTGTGTGTGTGTGTGTGTGTGTGTGTGTGTGTGTGTCTTCAGTATGAAGAGATGCAGGTTTCTGCCACTAAGTATGGTGATGAGCTGAAATCCTCCAAAGTTGAGATAGCTGAGTTTAACCAGAGAGTTTCCAGGATTCAATCAGAGATCGACCTCATCAAAGGACAGGTACTCAACACTCAAATGCACTATACACAAATCTCTCTCTCTCTCTCTGTCTATCTATCTATCTATCTATCTTTCGGCATCTCTCTACCTGACTGTGTGCCCCTCTTTCTGCTTGCCCCTCCCCTGCGTGCCCCTCTTTCTGTTTGTGTATCGGTTCAGATTCTGAGCCTCTGACCCCATGTTTCCTGTACAAAAGTTTAATATAGGGCCATATATGTACATAAGAATTAAGCAATACAAAAAAAGTAAATAATTTGAAATCATTATGTAATTTTTGCTATATTTTGAAAGAAATGTAATAAAATATTTGAATGTAATTTAAATATTTTATATTTTTGCATGGCTCACCCTCTTGCCCCTCTTGTGAAGCGGGCACTGCTGGAGACACAGATTGCTGAAGCAGAAGTGCAAGGGGAGCAAGCAGTAGTAGATGGCCGTGCCCGGATCAGTGACCTGGATGCTGCCCTGCAGCATGCCAAGCAGGACATGGCACGCCAGGTTCGTGAGTACCAGGACCTCATGAGCATCAAGCTGGCGCTGGACATTGAGATCGCCACCTACAGGAAGCTCCTGGAAGGAGAGGAAAGCAGGTGAGACTGGCACAATATTATCTTTGCAAGCGTGGATGCAATCCCGCCTACAAGCACTACAATGACAGCAAAAACTTATAACTATATGCACGTATAACTACTTATATAAACTAATAGCTGCTGCTCAGGGCAGTGGTAGCGTAGTGGTTAAGGAACCTGGCTAGCGTGCAAGTAGCCGGAAAAGTTGTGGGTAAAAGTCCCAGCTGCCACCATTTTGCCCTTGTAAGTCGCTTTGGATAAAAGTGCTAAATGCATAAATATATATATATATATATATGCTCAACTAACAATAATTATATACTACTACTAATAATTACTACACAGTGTTCCTCCTATTAACCTGTTTCTGGTTTCAAGTCAAACAGCGCACTAAAAAAATAATATTCAAGAATTAATTAAGTGCATTAAATGATATGGTGTTTAACTAAGTAGATTTTAATAATGTGAACAATGTTCTCCCTGTGTCTGTGACCCTCTACACTAGACTGGAGCATGGCATCCAAGCTATCAGCATCTCCAAAGAGACATGTGAGTTATCGTCTTTCACATACACACGCACCTACACACACACACGCATGCATGCACGCACGCACACACACACACACACACACACACACACACACACATACAGTGTTTTTGTATTGTGTGCCGCTTTGGATAAGAGCATCTGCCAAGAGCCTTCATTATTTTATCTCAGACACTTTGATGCATTCCTCAAATCATGATTAACAATTAGTGCAAACTACACCACAGTGGGTCATCCAATCCAGCATGTTAACTTTCACAAAATGCTTAATTTATGTCTCAGTCTCTCAATATATATCAATCTCTTCTCTTTGGCATAGATCAATTTCAAGAGTATAGCAGTTACACTTTACTGTATGTTAGAAATTGTTGGAGATCTGGCAAAATTTCTATTGACTCTGTACTGTGTTTACAGTGGGCCTACGGTTAGTACAGTTTGTTACCATGTACTGATTTTGAACAATTTCTTCTGTTCACTGTAATTTGTACTGTTTGCTTTCATGGAAGAAAAACCAGAGTGTTTTACAGTACAGTTCTGTCCAAAAAAGTGAAATGCCAAAATTGTACTAAACAGATTACATGATAATGCATTTGCACACAATTGCACAGTCAATTGCACAGATGTGCAAAAGCATTTGGTGTTTGTTCAAAGTAATGAGAACTAACTTTTATGATGTGCACAGGTGAGGAGGTGATGAGGAGGTTGAACTTGTAGTTTTGGGAATCTGAAAAATGCTCCAAAGTGACTGGGCAAAACTATACTCTATACTATACGCAAAAACTATACTCTATACTATACTCAAAACTATACTCTATACTATACTCAAAACTATACTCTATACTATACTCAAAACTTTACTAAACTCAACACTGATCTTTCTATTCCTCATTGTAGCCAGCTCACGCCTTACCAACCCCTCAAGTCTATACAGCTCTCACAGCGCAAGGAGCTTTATCTCTTCTTCCATGTCCACCCTGCAGATGAATGGCAGTGCATCAGTGCGATTGGCTGAAGCAAAGAGAATGTACTAAGACTTAACAAGGGGTACTATAATATCATATTGTCATATATCATAGGAAATGAATTTTGGAATTGCCAGTGCTCAACATGTTCAAGGCTTTTGGAAAATGAAATTAAAAAAAAAAAAGCAGAAAATATCGTAATTTTACACAGCAGTCCTGTTTAAAGACATACCAGACAAGACTGTGATATTTTACCTCCAGAGCACTCTATTGTACACCAATCTCATGTGGATTTACTTGCTAACCAAAAAATAGGAATCATCGATGATCATTTTTGTGCATTGTATTGACTGACAAGCCAGTAACAAATGCGATTTTGGTTTCATTCAGTTTCAGTTTTCCGTTTCTGATCCTACAAGTGTAATAACTGCTGAATCTACACTAGAGAGAGCCTTCATTCACCTCATTATAAGCCATTTAATCAAAGTGACTACAAAGCTGGTAAATTAACCTAAAAATGTTGCCTGGTGTGCCTTTAGGATACAACTGACTGGATTTTATTACACATAAATCAATAAATGCATGTCTATGCAGTATTTTGGAACTTAGTAATGAAAATCGAATATTGAAGTGAAGTCTTCCCCTTTTGTAGATATCCTGCATATGGCTCACCTAGGTACATTTTAAAATTGACATGACAAGGACAGACTGATATTCCTCTTTTTTGGGGGACCTTTGCAGGAAACAAATGACATAGATGTTCAATATTGGTGGAATCTGTCACAAAACATTGTTTCATCTGGGTTTGTTGAATGTGGTACTGGGAGTGGGAGATGCCCCATACTTTTGCTGAGTGGAAGTCGAGTCACAAAAAGTTTTTTTCCCCAGTGTTCAAGTGAAGCCCCCAAAAAATTGAGTCAAGTTTTTGGTCGAGTCCCTATTGATACCTAGTCGAGACCAATACACATTATTTTTTTGTGCAGGGTAAGGTAAAGGAAAAAACATCAGACCAAAAAAATAAACAAAGAAAATAAAACCTGCCAGCAGCAGTCCTGGTCTGAGTCATCAGTGCTCAAGTCCATGTCAAGTTGGACTCCAGTACTAAACATTTAGTTTCCTGATGTTAAATTAAAAAAAGTCTCACCTGCCGAGTGAAGTAAGACCAGAACATGTCACCCACACCCACAAGAAAACCTCCAACAGCAACCTTTCTCTATGTGGCAGGAAGGGTCAATAGGTTACACCTGGCTACGCCACCTAGAGGGATAATATCCATTCACAGGTTTGAAAAGTCTCACTACTTAAAACAAATAAGTTCATTACTTACTTTTACCACTAGAGGGAAACCTCACACCAAATGAGCTACAGTCACACATAAGGCTCAGAAACAGTTCTATCCATGGTGAGGTATTGTGTGTATGTGGTGAATACAGGCAAGTCTGCTTTGCTGTATGCTTGTGGTTCAACAAATAAGCGTCAAGTTGAAGGTGATCAGACCTCTGTGGTGAAAACTGGAGACATTTCCCCGAATTATCCTTGGGATCCGGGAACTAGACCAACAAGACCTGTTAATCCCCAAGAGTTGGGCAGGGTGTCTCCATGGCTGCATGCGTGGCACACCCTCCCAAGACAAACAGAACGGCCGCTACAACAGTGCAACACTCTGCATATGAGTACTGATGTACACGTATGGTTCTCAAAGAGGCTGGGGAGGGCAGTGAACCAACCAACTGTGGAGAGTTTTTTTCTTCTTCTGACATTTGAAATTGAATAATGATTACATTATATATTACTTTATTTTTACTCCCAATCTCCCTAGTTACTGTTATTTAAGGGCTGTACTTATCTTGACCATACCTGTTTCTATCACGCTAGGCCCGTACAACATACCAATGTACATTTTTTATCATTTCTGCAGAGACTTTTGCTGGAGATGACCCTGGAAGATCACAGAAGTCTCACTGCTCAACTCCTTGAAAGGCAACCAGGTCTTGTTTTAGATGTTCTGATGCAACGGCAACGTAAACAAGGTTCTCCACCTCCAGCGGGAACACCAGGGGTGCCATGGTGTACCTGTGGCCACTGCAGACATATGCTGTCAAATAAGGAAAAAAAGTGCTGTGGCCAAGACCCTGCCCACTGTGTTAGCTTGCTACCACACTTCTCCCAGTACTGCCTGGATGAAGATTATCTACGAATTTACAGGCAGTATCACGGGGATATTACAGTCTTGGGCCAAACATGGGAACCTGGAGATGACCATAGAAAGTACAGTCATGCTGCTTACTGCCAATTTATTTTCTGGCAACATGGGTCCTTAGGCCAGGGGAGATGGAGAGTGATCCCTAGTTGCTGCGTATGGAGGGTCAGGGGTAAATTCCCTGATCCTCAAGGACGATACACAGTGTATGTTTCAGACATCTGAGTTGTCTTGAGCGGCAGTCAGTGACACTGTAAATAGTTTTTTACATCACAAGTGTGAATATTGATTTTCTACCACTGTATTGTTATACACAAGCCTGCCACAAACATGACATGACATGTATCATGAACATTAAAGAAAAATCAAGGAACTTCACATCATTTTGTTAATTTTTGGTAATGCTATTATGAAACCATGTGAAAATGTTCCTGGAAAGTTGTGTCGTGTCCAGTCAAAAAATTCAGAATATCGAAGGCAGTGGAACAATCAGAGACAGTTGAGGAACGTTCCCCTAAACAACAAATAACCTTACCGAACGTTCCCGGAGCCAGAAATTGTTAGCTGGGTAAGGTTTGATGGTGAGAAATAACTTGTCATAGCCATCAACATTCTTTGCCGAAAATACAATAAATAGAACTGTGTCTTATAATAGTATAATAGTATATAATAATATAATAGTTTTGATAAAGTTTACGCAGATTCCCACCAGCACTAGAGGGAGTCATTGCACCATTTAAAACAATATTTACCATACACAGTACGCAGGTTAAGTGCCCAGTCAAAATATATCTGAAAACAGGCCTATTTCACCCAGTGTCGTTTCTAATAAATGGCCTTGCCTGTTTTAATTGTGTTTATAATCGTGCTCACTGATCAGTGTGTTTAAGTTATTATGTGGACTTTGTGCCAACAAATCTTTAATTTATTCAAACTAATCAAACCATAATGATGCAATTGAATGAATTTTATACAAATTTGTTGTGCCACTTTAGGAAGTATAGCCCAAATGCTGTATATAAATGTATACATCTGTAACATGCAGGACCCTATGTCAACCTAATGACCTTTGACCCCATGACCTAGACTACCTAATTAGGGAGTCAAGCTGTTCTAAGGCTGTACACAGTGTCTGTGTGTCTGCGCATTCGATATGAAGAGATGCAGTAAATGATCAAAAGGCTGCTATACGCCTATACCTATGACCAAATGCACTCACCTCTCTCTCTCTCTTACTATAGAGATCACTCTATATTAATCTATAGAGATCACTCTAATAACCTATAGAGATCACTATATTAATCTATAGAGATCACTCTATTAATCTATAGCAATCACTCTAATAACCTATAGAGATCACACTATATTAACCAATAGAGATCACTCTATTTTAATCTATAGAGATCACTCTATATTGATCTATAGAGATCACTCTATATTGATCTATAGAGATCGCTCTATTTTAATCTATAGAGATCACTCTAATAACCTATAGAGATCACTCTATATTAATCTATAGAGATCACTCTATTAATCCATAGAGATCACACTATTAATCTATAGAGATCACACTATATTAACCAATAGAGATCACTCTATTTTAATCTATAGAGATCACTCTATATTGATCTATAGAGATCACTCTATATTGATCTATAGAGATCGCTCTATTTTAATCTATAGAGATCACTCTATATTAATCTATAGAGATCACACTATTAACCTTTCACAAAGTTGACTGGAAATACACATTGAAATGTGAAATTCTACTTCCTCCCCCTTCTGGGCAATTATGGAAACTAAGGTATACAAATGTCACAAGTGAAGAGTGAATGAGAGTTTTTGTTGTGTTGTTGTGTGACTTGTGTGACTTGTTGTCGTTATGCCCAAAAGTAGCCTCATCTATCCTTATTAGTTCAAAAGCGTCTCTCACCTCATCTTCCCCTTGCTATGTTCTTGTGTTTGTAGCCTTTTCCTGAATGAATGTCAGCATTGTCAAAGGTAATATTTGGCAAATGCCTTGGGTATGTTGTGTATACTCCCTGATCCATTCTCATTGACTAGTATGTTTTGTTTTCTCTAATGTGATTATGCTTGTCCAGAAGTTCGCTTCCACAACGATTAAGTATTTCTAGCCCAGTGTGAAAAGGGTCAACAAACCAGGGTTTTTCCAACAGGTAGCTCATGAGCTACTGGTAGCTCCCCACCTACTTAAGGGTAGCTCTTCAAGGGTCAAATGAAATGTAAATAAATCTCATAACACAGTCACAGAATTGATCTGTTAAGATCTCTATGAAATCAAATTCAAACATCCTGCCATGTTCAAAATGATTCTTTCCCAGTTTTATATAGGGTCTGATAAAGGTGAGAAAATATTTTTCTCCCCGCAAATTTAGTTGACACATAAGATGAGTGTGTTTGGACTTTGGACTCTAACGATGTAAGGATATAACTAATATGTCTAGGGCAATAAATAATGTAAACTAGTAGTCAGTAGCTCTGCCACATTGATTTTGTTGAAGTAGCTCTCAAAGGAAAAATGGTTGGAGACGTCTGCTTCAGACCCAGATCACACCCTTCTTTTCACCCTGTTGTCTCCCTTCTGACCCATAGAAGGCTTACAGTCAGGCTACAAATGAAGCATAAGCATCCTCTCTGTGGAGTACATGCTACTATAACTACCTTTCACTGTAGTCAATGACACTGCCTATATCAGACACGTTAAAACCAGACTGCGCTTCTAAAATGACTGTATGTCTCACAAATGAAATGCTTTAGATGCATATCTGGAGTAGCCTCAGTGATTTCAATTACACAGGATGTGATCCAAGAACCCAAGGCGCTATGCACGGCAGGGATGTAAACTTACATGAGTCAAACTTGCGCAGTATACCTGAAGACTTTACGTTAAAAAACTCCGTTTCTCTGTTGTTGAAGAGACTTACTTTTATATGTGGCTGATCCAAGTGATTGTGCAGTTTTCTGTTGAGTTCTTCTGTTGTTAAAGACTTAGTAGTTGGTGCAGATCCACTGATAAAATTCGACTGGCTTGTGGCAGCTCCATGCTGTACACGGAATCCATAAAGACACTCCTTCACGACATATGCTACCATGGAGACCGGTCATCCATAATACATAACCTGTGAGTGGGCTATGAATACTTACCTGCTGGGGCTGTTCACGATCCACTTGAAATTTGTTGCTGGTGCTGATCTAAGAGACTGGTGTCAGTGCCTAACAGATTACTCGAGTTAATGTTTCACATGTGTAGACACAATAATGCCAAGCCCACTGTGCTGAGGTATAAAAAAGAGTACACCACACTCATCTTAATCTTTCTTTTCTCCGTCTTGCATTCTTTGACATCCGTCTCATCACTGTGTGTCTGGCAGAGAAGCATGGCGTATCGTGCGACTAACATCGGTATATTTCAAAGCTCCCCTACTCGGATAGAAAGAAGACATATGACCATGGTTTGTCCACGCCAACTCTCAACAGAGCATTGGGGCAGTGGGCTAGCAGAACATTTTCCAAGAATCAGCCCTGTCACCGTCAACTCAAGCCTTCTGAAACCGGTCAGTGTGGAGATCGACCCAGAGTACCACCAGATCCGCACAGAAGAGAAGGAGCAAATCAAAGTTCTGAACAACCAATTTGCCTCCTTCATCAACAAAGTGAGTGGGTGTCAGTCTGCCTCCTCCTTTTCCCAAAATGAGTCTGCTGGGATTGCTTACATGTCATAGATTTGTACTGAACATGCCAGTCAGCTTTGGGTGGGTGTGCCTACATAAATTGTATTAAGCTATTTCTATTATGGCTTACGCTGAGGCTACCCACTGTTTTATTATGTAAATAGTAACATGTTGTGTAGTTAATGAACCACTAGCCAGTGAACGGCTTGAAATTAACCCTTGATATCAGGAAACTCTGGACTGGACTTCTTATCACTTCTGGCTAAAACCCAGACAGAGACTAGTTCAAACTGATGCCTGAACTCAAACTGAACCTCAAACTGAAACTGAGTACTGATGCATGGAATGAATGAACCCATAAGGCTATAATCACTGTACCTTTAGTGACAAAATGCATTCTAACACTGAGGTCTACAAAAGTGTAAACAGCCTTTGTTTACATGGTGAGAATGGGTCCTTTGTGTTAATGAGAGTCCTTTTGTGGTCATCCTGTCGGTATGGACATAACTACTTTTGTGCATATAGCAAGCAATGATGTTCATGAAAGGTCAAATTTGGGATGGAACTTTGTTGAAACTTGCTGATTCATAGAATGTTTAGGATTTTATGCATTTCTGAAGCCTAGCAGAACTGTGGAATTATGAGTCTTTGATAATGAATAACAGTATCTAACACAGGGGCAGAATTCGGAATTCAGACTACGTATACCATTTTTATTCTGAATCTGAACTTGAAAGACTGCTCTCTTTAGTGTTTTGAATAGACAAAAGGCATTATGTTCTCAATCTTACATGCTGTCTCTGTAATAAGGATACATTTGGCACCCCATCAAGTGAAAAACAACTAAACAACACGATTTTGTCATGCAGGTGAGTCACCTGGAGCAGCAGAACAAGATGCTGGAGACCAAGTGGAGTCTCCTACAGGAACAGACTACTGCCCGCTCCAACATCGACGCCATGTTTGAGGCCTACATCTCTAACCTCCGCCACCATCTCGACTCTCTGGGGCATGAGAAGGTCTGTCTGGAAGGAGATTTGCACAACATGAGAGACTTGATGGAGGACTTCAAGAAAAAGTGAGATGTGCGCAGACACACACACACACATACACACACATTTAACAAGATCATTAAAATAAATAGAAATACTTCATAATGTTTTCCCTGTCTGTTGCTCAGATATGAGGAAGAGAATGAGGAGTGCACCATCTGTGAAAATGAATTTGTGCTCATGAAGAAGGTGAATCTTACACACACTCACACACACTCACACACACTCACAAATTCACTCTTGGACTACATATTCGACCTATACTGTATGTTCACATCAATTTCAGCATATTACTTGTCAGTGTTTGTAATGAGTACTTTAAAGAGGCGCTATGCAACTATTTTATCTTGGACAAGTCTTGTGGAGGGGTGCTTTATGCACTACACGCAAACACACTCCCAGATAGGCAGCGGTTAGCTATAAACACATCATAGTCAAGGGGACTCAAACATTCATCGTGGAGCAGCCAAAAAAAGAAAAACAGAGAAAAACAATGTTGGAGGAACAGAGAAAATGGAAACGGCAGTGTCGTAAAATTTCTAGCCTGAAGCTGTAGGGGGCGCTCTGTAGAGAAAAATGCGAGTACAAACCAGGCACAAGCTGAGAAAACAGTGAAGGAATGTATGATCCTGCATAGGGAGGCTTTAAGTGACACCTGTGCTGCTCTTGTGTTGGTAGGATTCAGATTTAGCCCTTGTAACCAGAGCTGAGCTGGAGGCAACACTGGATAACTTAAACGATGAAGTCCAGTTCCTGAAGATGCTCTATGACATGGTACTTTCACTCACACTCACAACTTAGTCACACATACACACCATCAAAACCATATACCACTCTCCTTGTAGGTATAGTATAGTTAGCTGTTGATGATCTAGTGATGATCCAATTTATGTTATCTGTGTGTGTGTGTGTGTGTGTGTGATCATAGGAACATCAAGAGCTGCTGGCCCAGGTTAAGGACACATCAGTGGTGGTGGAGATGGACAACAGCAGGAATCTGGACATGGACGCCATTGTAGCTGAGGTCAAAGCCCAGTATGAGGACATTGCCAACCGCAGCAGAGCTGAGGCAGAGGCCTGGTACAGACACAAGGTGAGGACAGGACGTGAGCACAGTTTCTATCTCTCTCTGTCTCGCTCACATAGACACACAGACATACAGACACACACACCCACCCAGTTGCATAACAGTCTGTTGCATAGCAGTTGCATAGTAATCACCATACAGAGGGTATATTTGTATAAAAGTGTGTGTGTGTATGTGTGTGTGTGTGTGTGTGTGTGTGTGTGTGTGTGTGTGTGTGTGTGTCTTCAGTATGAAGAGATGCAGGTTTCTGCCACTAAGTATGGTGATGAGCTGAAATCCTCCAAAGTTGAGATAGCTGAGTTTAACCAGAGAGTTTCCAGGATTCAATCAGAGATCGACCTCATCAAAGGACAGGTACTCAACACTCAAATGCACTATACACACATCTCTCTCTCTCTCTCTCTCTCTCTCTCTCTCTATCCATCTATCTATCTATCTATCTATCTTTCGGCATCTCTCTACCTGACTGTGTGCCCCTCTTTCTGCTTGCCCCTCCCCTGCGTGCCCCTCTTTCTGTTTGTGTATCGGTTCAGATTCTGAGCCTCTGACCCCATGTTTCCTGTACAAAAGTGTAATATAGGGCCATATATGTACATAAGAATTAAGCAATAAAGTAAATAATTTGAAATCATTATGTAATTTTTGCTATATTTTGAAAGAAATGTAATAAAATATTTGAATGTAATTTAAATATTTTATGCTTTTGCATGGCTCACCCTCTTGCCCCTTCTTTGTGAAGCGGGCACTGCTGGAGACACAGATTGCTGAAGCAGAAGTGCAAGGGGAGCAAGCAGTAGTAGATGGCCGTGCTCGGATCAGTGACCTGGAGGCTGCCCTGCAGCGTGCCAAGCAGGACATGGCACGCCAGGTTCGTGAGTACCAGGACCTCATGAACATCAAGCTGGCGCTGGACATTGAGATCGCCACCTACAGAAAGCTCCTGGAGGGAGAGGAAAGCAGGTGAGACTGGCACAATATTATCTTTGCAAGCGTGGATGCAATCCCGCCTACAAGCACTACAATGACAGCAAAAACTTATAACTATATGCACGTATAACTACTTATATAAACTAATAGCTGCTGCTCAGGGCAGTGGTAGCGTAGTGGTTAAGGAACCTGGCTAGCGTGCAAGTAGCCGGAAAAGTTGTGGGTAAAAGTCCCAGCTGCCACCATTTTGCCCTTGTAAGTCGCTTTGGATAAAAGTGCTAAATGCATAAATATATATATATATATATATGCTCAACTAACAATAATTATATACTACTAATAATAATTACTACACAGTGTTCCTCCTATTAACCTGTTTCTGGTTTCAAGTCAAACAGCGCACTAAAAAAATAATATTCAAGAATTAATTAAGTGCATTAAATGATATGGTGTTTAACTAAGTAGATTTTAATAATGTGAACAATGTTCTCCCTGTGTCTGTGACCCTCTACACTAGACTGGAGCATGGCATCCAAGCTATCAGCATCTCCAAAGAGACATGTGAGTTATCGTCTTTCACATACACACGCACCTACACACACACACGCATGCATGCACGCACGCACACACACACACACACACACACACACACATACAGTGTTTTTGTATTGTGTGCCGCTTTGGATAAGAGCATCTGCCAAGAGCCTTCATTATTTTATCTCAGACACTTTGATGCATTCCTCAAATCATGATTAACAATTAGTGCAAACTACACCACAGTGGGTCATCCAATCCAGCATGTTAACTTTCACAAAATGCTTAATTTATGTCTCAGTCTCTCAATATATATCAATCTCTTCTCTTTGGCATAGATCAATTTCAAGAGTATAGCAGTTACACTTTACTGTATGTTAGAAATTGTTGGCGATCTGGCAAAATTTCTATTGACTCTGTACTGTGTTTACAGTGGGCCTACGGTTAGTACAGTTTGTTACCATGTACTGATTTTGAACAATTTTTTCTGTTCACTGTAATTTGTACTGTTTGCTTTCATGGAAGAAAAACCAGAGTGTTTTACAGTACAGTTCTGTCCAAAAAAGTACAACTGAAATGCCAAAATTGTACTAAACAGATTACATGATAATGCATTTGCACACAATTGCACAGTCAATTGCACAGATGTGCAAAAGCATTTGGTGTTTGTTCAAAGTAATGAGAACTAACTTTTATGATGTGCACAGGTGAGGAGGTGATGAGGAGGTTGAACTTGTAGTTTTGGGAATCTGAAAAATGCTCCAAAGTGACTGGGCAAAACTATACTCTATACTATACTCAAAAACTATACTCTATACTATACTCAAAACTATACTCTATACTATACTCAAAACTATACTCTATACTATACTCAAAACTTTACTAAACTCAACACTGATCTTTCTCTTCCTCATTGTAGCCAGCTCACGCCTTACCAACCCCTCAAGTCTATACAGCTCTCACAGCGCAAGGAGCTTTATCTCTTCTTCCATGTCCACCCTGCAGATGAATGGCAGTGCATCAGTGCGATTGGCTGAAGCAAAGAGAATGTACTAAGACTTAACAAGGGGTACTATAATATCATATTGTCATATATCATAGGAAATGAATTTTGGAATTGCCAGTGCTCAACATGTTCAAGGCTTTTGGAAAATGAAATAAAAAAAAAAAAAGCAGAAAATATCGTAATTTTACACAGCAGTCCTGTTTAAAGACATACCAGACAAGACTGTGATATTTTACCTCCAGAGCACCCCCTGCTGTCACTGATTTTGTACACCAATCTCATGTGGATTTACTTGCTAACCAAAAAATAGGAATCATCGATGATCATTTTTGTGCATTGTATTGACTGACAAGCCAGTAACAAATGCGATTTTGGTTTCATTCAGTTTCAGTTTTCCGTTTCTGATCCTACAAGTGTAATAACTGCTGAATCTACACTAGAGAGAGCCTTCATTCACCTCATTATAAGCCATTTAATCAAAGTGACTACAAAGCTGGTAAATTAACCTAAAAATGTTGCCTGGTGTGCCTTTAGGATACAACTGACTGGATTTTATTACACATAAATCAATAAATGCATGTCTATGCAGTATTTTGGAACTTAGTAATGAAAATCGAATATTGAAGTGAAGTCTTCCCCTTTTGTAGGTATCCTGCATATGGCTCACCTAGGTACATTTTAAAATTGACATGACAAGGACGGACTGATATTCCTCTTTTTTGGGGGACCTTTGCAGGAAACAAATGACATAGATGTTCAATATTGGTGGAATCTGTCACAAAACATTGTTTCATCTGGGTTTGTTGAATGTGGTACTGGGAGTGGGAGATGCCCCATACTTTTGCTGAGTGGAAGTCGAGTCACAAAATCTTTTTTCCCCAGTGTTCAAGTGAAGCCCCCAAAAAATTGACTCAAGTTTTTGGTCGAGTCCCTATTGATACCTAGTCGAGACCAATACACATTATTTTTTTGTGCAGGGTAAGGTAAAGGAAAAAACATCAGACCAAAAAATAAACAAAGAAAATAAAACCTGCCAGCAGCAGTCCTGGTCTGAGTCATCAGTGCTCAAGTCCATGTCAAGTTGGACTCCAGTACTAAACATTTAGTTTCCTGATGTTAAATTAAAAAAAGTCTCACCTGCCAAGTGAAGTAAGACCAGAACATGTCACCCACACCCACAAGGAAACCTCCAACAGCAACCTTTCTCTATGTGGCAGGAAGGGTCAATAGGTTACACCTGGCTACGCCACCTAGAGGGATAATATCCATTCACAGGTTTGAAAAGTCTCACTACTTAAAACAAATAAGTTCATTACTTACTTTTACCACTAGAGGGAAACCTCACACCAAATGAGCTAGAGTCACACATAAGGCTCAGAAACAGTTCTATCCATGGTGAGGTATTGTGTGTATGTGGTGAATACAGGCAAGTCTGCTTTGCTGTATGCTTGTGGTTCAACAAATAAGCGTCAAGTTGAAGGTGATCAGACCTCTGTGGTGAAAACTGGAGACATTTCCCCGAATTATCCTTGGGATCCGGGAACTAGACCAACAAGACCTGTTAATCCCCAAGAGTTGGGCAGGGTGTCTCCATGGCTGCATGCGTGGCACACCCTCCCAAGACAAACAGAACGGCCGCTACAACAGTGCAGCACTCTGCATATGAGTACTGATGTACACGTATGGTTCTCAAAGAGGCTGGGGAGGGCAGTGAACCAACCAACTGTGGAGAGTTTTTTTCTTCTTCTGACATTTGAAGTTTTATTTTCAAAAGCCACTGTTTTCATTCCCTCCTCCCATCTTTCATCTCAGTTAAAGAAATAGGCAACACACAGTTTACTTTTGTCAGAGGTTCACAGTGTTGTTTCATCAATTAAATATGTCACAGAACAACATTGCAACTTTGCTGAATAGTCCCAGCTACAGTGCAATTCGGCACTAGTCACCAATGTGGAGGTACTGGTATGAATGTCCTTTATAAGAATGTTGTGGTTTTTGTTTGTGTCTCTAGTTTTGTTGTTTGTTTTTACGTTGGACATGTATAGTCTGTGTGTTCTTTTGGGCCTTGAGTCTGGCAAATAAAGATGAAGATGATGAGGAGGAAGATGATGATGATGATGAATCTATGCAATATGCTAACAGTGATCACTGATGAGGATCTGAAAAGGAGGACAAGAGACAAAACTAAACACAAAGAGGCAAAAGTCTAGGCAAAGCAAAAATATTGAGTTTCTCTCGAGAAAGCTGTTAAGCAGAGGGGGAGATTGTCTCGTTTGCTGAGTGTACCTTGTCTACAGCTTCAAAGCCCATGCATTGATGCATTGAACTCATAATTACGACTTAGGTGCTGTTTGCTGTTGCACATCACGTGGTCAAAACGGGAAAAACACATGCAATCAATGTCTGGAGAGAGGGTTTGGAAGCCGGGACAAATAATCACCCTTGATCCATTTTCAAGTGGAATGAGGAGTTTACAAGACTCGTGCATGAACCAGATTTTGCCAGTATTCGGTTTAAAACTGCAATATTCCCTGCATGTAACAGTAGTCAATGACTATGAATTTGGTCATATCTCTTTTTCTAAAAACCCGAATAAAGGCTCTGGTTTATGCCTGAATTAAACTGAATTCAGGGTAATATATATACTAGCCAGGCTAGCAACCTAACCAAAATATAGCGACTGATATATCAATGAGGATATTCCCATTCATGTAAACAGATTATTTAGGATCTTGCCCTAGCCAGAATGCTGACCTTATACCGAATTTGCTGTGCATATAACTGTACTTCACTGTTAGTCACTATATGGCTGAGACTGCAGGTATGTGTCCAGACAGATCAGTACCGTGAGTATCACAGCAGCAGCAACATGCAGGTGTAAGTAAGAAATACTATCATGTGGAAAGAGATCATGCAGGAGAAGGCTGAAATGGAAAAAATAATTCTTTATGACCTTACAGTTATGTACATACCATCAACAACTACTCAGTCCTTAAAAAAGCATGCTTAACTAAATAGATTCTGCAGTTGCACACAATTTTGCAGTAGTCAGTAAGCGGGCATTTAAAATGGAGTTCCCCTTGCATTCCTCATGATGCATATAGACACAAATAACAATTGATAATAAATTGATAAGCAATAATAAGCAATTAGACCTGTTAGTGATTTTGGTAGCTTCCAAAGCGCCAGTTTAATGTTCAGCAGGAATATGACATTTGTCAGGTCTGTATCCTCATGATATCTAGAAAATGCAAACCAAATGCATAGCATTTCTCATCATCAATTTTTTTGTTTTTGGCGTTAAATTTAACTGTCATGCATAACCACAAAATGCCAGGTGGTTATGTCTGCTTCACAGGTACCAGTGGTTATGCAAGAACATACAAAAGTCAAAGAATGACTCTCAAGTGTGTATCTTCCTGTTTCACTGTTTCCTGTTTGACTGATGCGGAGACTTCATGCAAAGTAGTGGTGAGGATTCTTCCAGATCAGTTCTCACCTTCTCTGGGTTTCTGGTTTGCCAAGTTTATTTCTGGCAAGACGGTGTGGCACAGAGACAATGTGCGATAATGCAGCATTCTTTCTTCATAGCTGAAATAATGACATGAACCAATTAATTACAGCCTCAGCAAATCATCCTGATCACAAGCATATTTGCATAGTCACACATACTGTGTACCTTGGGCTGGGTGTGTCATGCGTGCCAGACATTTTTCTAATCATTACAATGCTCTGAATTTATTCCCATGGAGAAATACCATACATGCTGATAATGTATTATTTTAATTGGTGGCCCCTTAAAGTGGTCCCAGGCAAGCCTGCGATTTTTACCTCTAGAACTCCCCGTACAGGCACTGATTTTTTTTTACAAAAGCAACAGCATTGTACATTCTCACCAATCTGCAGGATTAGGCGTTAGAGGGTGCCGAAGGAGCCTTTATTCACCCCATAATGAGTCATTTAATCATCAAAGTGACTATGAAGCTGCTAAATTAACCTGAAAATGTTGCCTGGTATCCCATGCCTGGTAAAGTGCAAATATTTTTCCTCCTTTTTTGTAAAATAATGCAATCTTGTATATAAAAAAGCGTATATAATAATGTAAAAATTTACATTTCTTTGTTATAGGGGTTTAGAGGTGAGTATTTAGAGTGCAATTCTTGCAGACAGGGACACACATACAGGGTATAAGTATATAGAAGTATGTGCAGCTTGGAAGATGCATCAACATTTTATTCAGTACAGGCATTTTTGATTGGATTATTGACATGAACTTTTGACCAGACATTGGTATTAACCCAAGAAATCCAGAATTACACATGTAAAGAAGTCCTGATGTTAAACCCCCAAAAGAGCATCAGATCTAATGAAATCCTGATGTTAAACCCTCCAAAACAGCATCAGATGTAATGAAATCCTGATGTTAAACCCCAAAACATCATCAGATGAAATGAAATCCTGATGTTAATCCCCAGAACAGCATCAGATCTAATGAAATCCTGATGTTAATCCCCAAAACAGCATCAGATCTAATGAAATCCTCATGTTAAACCCTCCAAAACAGCATCAGATGTAATGAAATCCTCATGTTAAACCCTCCAAAACAGCATCAGATGTAATGAAGTAAAATGTCAGGAGGGAAATGGAACACAGTAAAATAAGGACAGAAAACTAAGGACCCAGCTTGAATCAGTTAGTGGTTTGAAGGTAGTTGTGCATCTCACCAGTGCATATACATTTAAATCTGTTTAGGAGATTTTGGTGGACTACAGAATGTTTTTTTTTTTGTGACAAAGGTGGTACACCAGGACATCTCATGATGGGTAATTGGTATTGGTGCTAATACATACAGATATAATTGTTTTAGACACATTTCAAAACTTCCTACTCTTTGCCACTGCGGCCATTATCTGTAAGTGGGAAGAACATCCTTCCACTGCCAATTGGACACCTGCAGAATTTCTTGCAGGTTTCCTATTCTGGAAGTCAAACGTAAAAAGTCAAAAGAGTAGCTGAAGACCTAAGGGCCACTCAGAAAAGCAAGGTAGCAGGAGGTAGCAGGAAAACTTTAAGGAGGAAGAAATTGCCAATGGCCACCACTGCTATCTGTCCTCCAGATATTGCACACTGTTTGTCAGCTATCTGACCAGACTACTGTGTCACAGTCTTCCATGGCTTGTCTAAATGTTGCGTAAAAACTCTGAACAAGTTTAAACATGTTTTGTTCTTCAGTAATGGAGTCTCATGGGATGTGCCCATATGGAAGCAATAGTGGTGGAATACACTGTGCATTGGCTTCCCTGTTACAAACGTACTTGTCTTTATTCAGCTCTTTCATGAGCAACACCTCTGACAGTCCCTCTGACTCCCTGATGAGAAAGATGCAGGGAGCTCCTGTGAGTGTCCAGTTGATGGTAGGGTAATACTCAGTCCACAGGCTGATGATGGTCCCCTGGAGGGATCAGAGGTTTTGAAATACTACATCTGTGAGCAGCTGTATTGATATGCAGTACAACAATAAGGTTGCAGATGTCTTGGGCGGGCTCTTCGCCTTCAGTATTAAAAAACCTTTTTGTGGCCCACCAAAATGTACTTACATGGCTGATATTACAATGGAAAGATGCGGGCAGGCGGCAGAACTACCTTCAAATTACTTAAAAATGACAGCTGATTAGCAAACTACTTAAACATTAAAGCTGATTCCTTGGCTTTCTTTTGCTTGGCTTAGAGTTCTTTCTTGGTATGTTCAATATTTTCTATTTTACCTTATTTCCCCCTTCATTTTGCTTTATAACACATAATGTTTTTTTGGCCTTAAAGCGCTGATTTCTTTACATGTATGGATAGAAAAGATGTTGACGTGTTCAATACTTCCTTTCACCATTGTGTAAGGAAGTTTAGGCTATGCTGATATGTTTTCCATTTTAGATTTTGTTGGGCTTTAAAAGCAGCAACATAATTTTTGTATGTCTTAAACTTTACGGAAAGATGTTTCTTGTTGATATTTCTACTTTATGGGAAGATATTATTGTGCTTACTCCATTTAGGGTGCACTTTTTAGCATGTGCCTGTGGTGGTTCTGATGCACAGTGCATTGTTTCCATTTTCAATACATATTATTTAACAACTGAAATGTTAGTATTTCCATAAGGTTTAACACATGCTGAAATGACGTTGCTTCTTAAAAAGCGCAACAAATTATGAAACAAAATAAACAGAATTATTATCGTGGGACAACAAACTTTAATATAGCAACGCATATGCAACGCTTATACACGGTGTTTGCCAGTGAACAAACTAGTTTTTCTCACCTGAGGTTGAAAGAATTAGCAAGACAGAACTAATCTGCCAAAATACACTCATCCACACCCAACAGACTCGTAATAGGAAATGTGGGCAATGCTATTAGCAAAATACAGTATAAGTGTGTGCCAAGCGTGTGCCTGTGCCTGCAGGTAGCTTAGAGATTTAACAATCTGCAGGCCTTGACAAACATTTCACTGTCTTAAGTGTTTCCTCCAGCTATATAGATTTGCTGTGTGTGTGCAGACAAATTGCTTGGGAGTTTCAGTCTGAATTAGAGAGAGTGCTGCAGTAGCGCTCTGGAGGAAGCCTCCCTCCTCCTTTGCTTTTCTCTGTCTGTCTAAATCTCCATTTTGAGCTGGGTATGAAGGCCTGACGGCTATATCTGCTCAACGGGCCTTTCTTCCTGCAGCCCTATTCTTCAGCATGCTTATATATGTCTCGATACGTATCCCACTTATATAAATGTACATATCAAGATGTGAAATATGCAACGCATAAGAGACAGATTGATTTAGAGCATTGTGTTCCAGGGTGGGTTGACAGGCTGCAGTGAAAGGCTGTTGAGCGATTAGCTGAGAGAGTATGTGTGTATGATTATGCAAGCATCTGTCAGTGTGGAAATAAATCACTTCTGCCTTTTTTCTCTGTGAGTGTGTGTCTGTGTGTGTTCTACACAGTGACAGATACCCGCACACACAGATACCCATACACATATGCAACATGTTACACACACACACACGTAAACATACTCACACACACCCACTCTCTCGCTCTCTCTATTTATCTTTCACAAACACACACATGAGTAATGGAGAGATGTGTTGCCAGTCATGGGTAAATAGCTAAGTGCACAGGCTTGCTGCTGCACGCTCAAGACAGGATGCTTTTTGGAGGAGGGGGGTTACACACATTTACTTTCTCACAGTTGCTGTCAACAGAACATTGTAATGTTCTGGCAGTACCTCTTCCTTTCTTCTTTGCTTGCTTCTCTCTCCATCTCTCTCTGCCTTCCTCCCTTCTGCCTGGTGCAACAGGTTTTACAAATCGGCTTGGATTTATTTGACCGCAGTGGTGAACGACATGCACACCCACACACAGACTTTCTCTCTCTATCACAAACACACTCATATACACAGACACTCACTCACTCACTCTCTCTCTCTCTCTATCACAAACACACACACTTGCTCACACCCACCCACACACACACACACACACACACATACACTCTCTCTCTCTCCATCACACACACACACACACACACACACCACCCTCTTTTTCTTTGTAATGGATATGGCAGGTAGCCAGTGAATACCTGCCTGAGGTGTGCCTGTGAGGCAGTGTGTGGGAACCCTGAAGAGCAACTTACAAAAGCAACAATGGCACTTTCTTTGTCTCCATGTCTCGCTAAAGTTGGTGTAAGTTTAACCTACTCCCCCCTCAGGGCCACCTCCTCATTTTGAGTGTTTTGGCCAAAGGGGCATTTCTAAGTTAAAAAAAAAAAACCAGTTCCAAAATAGTTTGAGACTTAGAGACATGGGTTGCATTATTACCAGTAAGACTATCAGGATGACCCGTACACTTTTTAGAGGTGCCAATCTTCTCTACTCACTGACACAGTGTGACAGATCAGATCAGAGCATAGATTTAGTTTGATTTTTAAATGGGCATGTACCATGCACAGTATAACTAACAAGATTTGAAACTTTGAATTCAGTTTTTGACCTCTCTTCCCAATGAGGGGATGCTTCGTTGAAAGACCACTGACCTTGAACAGGTTTTAAAATACTTTATTTTGTTCTCTGATCAGATTAGCGATGCTATTCATTTCATCCCAGTGTGTGGACCTATACTTTGTGCCTCAGTGGACATCATCCACACAGATATCAAACATACACACTCTCCTGCATTATCTGACACCTCCATCATAGTTCACTAGCTCACATGCACTCTCCTCCATGCATGCATTCACATTGCACCCATACTTCAAACTCAAACTCAAAGCTGAACATCAGCCTGTAGTTTTTCTAACCTTTCTAAACCAGCAGGATCTTGAGCAGGAGAATATGAACGCTTTGTGGATAGCAACATTTTGACCATTTTTCTTGTTTCTCTTAATTTCAGTCTAAATTCAAACTAGAAATCCCAAGATATACCGCCCCTGCTCCTTTATTTACATTTGTGCATTTAGCAGATACTTTTATCCAAAGAGACTTACATTTGTTTTGTTTTTTATTGTCAACTATCAATTGTTCAGGGCTAGTCTTCCCTAGAGCAACTTAGGGTTCAATGCCTTGCTCAGGGGCACAATGGTGGCAGCTGGGATTTTAACCCACAACTTTTCAGGCTACTTGCACGCTAGCCAGGTTCCTTAACTGCTACGCTACCAGCACCCCTATTTGAAGAGGTGAAGATGACGAAGAGGTCAAAACGCAATAAAAATGGATCTGTGTATTTCTTTTTTTTGGTGGGAGGAGGCAAAGATGTTCTCAACTGTCGCAATCAACTGTTTTAGAGAACAGATGGAACCTCAGGCAAGCTGCAGTTTTCTACTCCGTGCCAACACACAGTGTCACTTCAGTGTCACATGGACCAGTGCAAAGCAGGTGGAAAGAATGTGAAACTGGGTGGTGCACAGGTGCTATGTGAAGAATGCTGAGGCATTTGGTATATTTGGTATATGGGGGGATGGTAGGGGTCTAGTGGACTGTGAGTGCAATCCCAGGTGCCACCACCATTGAGGCTGAAAGAGGCAATTAACCTCAAGGTGCTTCAGAGGGACAGTCCATGGAGTGAGTTCAGGTAGTCCTTCAGGCTAACTGTTTAGATACACAAGTTACACAATTAGATTACACAAGCTTTTATCTATGTCCTATTTTAATTATGTCTACACAGTGTTTCATACATAGCCTATGTGCTGGTCTTTTGGCTTTTCATTAGTAAGCTCAAAAGTTTCGGATGAAAGATCCTTTAGCAACAGTAATCAATTATGAATAGCAGTCGATAGATTTTCTGCATGCTATAAAATGCTACGTTCAATTTCATAACACCTTCTGTTTACACATGACAGGTGTAATGATTGACTGAGACCTTTCATTCATCACCACACCTTCCCTTACATTCTGTCTAAACTGTATTGTTATGCATGAATGAATGAAAACTGTGTGTTTGGTGTTTGGGTTGTATTCTCGAGGCACTGAGGCTCGAGCAGGGGAGGGGTATGTGGAGGTGTAGATGTGGTGGTAGTGTAACTATGGGTGGAGGACCTGGCCTGGGTGTAAAAAAAGAAAAATCTTAAAATCAGTCAAAATATTTCACTGTGTGGTGGCGGTACCTTTGCTTTTTTCACACTTTAAGTTCCTACAACCCACTATCACCAGCTTACCTACAGGGTTTGCCTTTTTCTGTCTTGAAATACACATTTGTGGGCACTGCTGTTGCAGTGCTTAGGAGTGATCTACAAGTTAATTGCTTTGAGACTATAAATTACAACTTACAACTGCATTTATCAAAGGTGTATTGCGTCTGTGTACACACACACACGTGTTTCAGGTACATAGCTATTCTAGTATGTTAAGCCACTGAAAATGTTGGACTTTAGTCATTAGTCAGCAGTCTTTGGTACGAAACTTAACCAATGAAAATCATCTCTCCACGCAGTAGCAGAGCATGTGAATGTGAGGAGAGTGTAAAGATGGTGACTGGGAGCAAAGTTACTCCACTACTCCAGCTCAAAATCAGCAGGGGTCTAAACAGGGTTCTGCATTTCCAGATCTGGATTAATAAAATTAACTTAATCTTAAAATTAACCGCCCCCCCCCCCCCCCCCTCCATTATTCCCACTACTTTTGAATGAGTTTGTGATTCAGAGTTTGGACTCAATACAAAGTGTTCATAGTGTCTTCATTTCACCAGCTTTGCCACCTCGATAGGTTTACAACTGAGGACAAAGCCACAGATGGTTAATCATTACCAGAGAATAGCGTAGGCCCAGCTCATGTGGACAAAGCTAGATTAAGAGTGCACCTTAAAAGGAGTGTCGTTATGTCTGTGTTCCATCACCATGGCAACATACATACAGCTCCCACTAGCAGTGGGTAGGAGCGTTCCATTCAGATCCAGGTGAGGGGTGTGGAGAGGGCGTGTCGGTAGAATCTACTAGAAAAAAACCTGGGCTCTGTTAGTTCTTTCTGATGTCTCTCAGTTGAGTGTATCAGCATAAACCATACTGAAAAGTAACATAAGACATAAAGCATAAAACTACTGAAGAGTTTTCAGTGTCAGCAGAATCATCACAAATACTGACAAAGACACGTCTACAGTGTCCATTGTGTCATGAGAGCACACGGGTGGGAGTGTGTTGGAGCCAGGGTGTGTGTAAGAGAGGGGGGGTGGGGGTGTGAGTCTGACTCCAACCTTCGGGAAGCTCCAGGGCACACTGCAGGAGAGAGCATGATAGAGCCGCAGGACAATGAGGTCATCACAAAGGTCTGACGGTTACTAGGAGCAGCAGAGCAGCAAAACAAACAGCAAACAGAGACACACACGCACACATACACACACACACACAAACTTTAAACTTCCTCCAATGAACTTACATGATCTTACAAGCACTCAGATTACGCAGATTCATAATTGATGATTGATAATTGCTAAACAATGAGTGAACTCAGGCTGACAACAGTCGTAAGCATTTAGGCATAACTCATTCAGCTTTCCTAACAGGCTAACTTAAGAAGGCTATTAAATGGTCACCTGCTACACACACTGCCTCACACTCATTTACTGTCTGTTGTCTAGTTGCACAAATCTATTGTTGGGATCTTTGTGTGATAAGATAAGATGTTTTCCTTTTACTGTTCCAAATCCAGACAATCTGGCTAGGTGATATATCAGCATGCCCAGAGCTCCTAAATCCTTTCACTATGCACAGGTAGTTCACCTGAAGGTGACGGGCTTGCGGATGTGTTTACATGTGTGGGTGTGGGCCTGCTTTCTGGCTATGGTGTAAATGGGCACAAACAGTAAAACACTTTTAGAGTAGTTCTTTAAAATAATAATAATAATAATAATAATAATAATAATAATAATAAATCATTTTCTATTAATTAGCAGCTAATTAGTTTGTCTCGAGCACTAGCACATACTCTAAGGGAGTTAACTCTAGGAGCTTAACAGAGTAACAGAGTGGCCTCCAGCCTAATATGGTCATAGATTTGTTTGATAACAAATTGTACAAAGATTGCATATAATATTGTAGACAGTCTTATTAATAATCAAGAGTCAGTCTTATAATTGTCAAGAGATGGCTGATTGTTTATGCATTACTGCTATAGGTGTGGGTGCAGTTAAATTTGGTTCAAAGTGACTAGAAACAAAGAACTTGAAAACGATCAATCTGCCTCTGCTCTAATAGAAAATGGAGGCTATTCCATGTCAGAAATGACAAAGGAACTGAGGATCTCAGATGACAGTAAACTGGCTTCAACTAAAAGAGAAAAAAGAATGGGAGGCCCTGGGAGTTTGAGAACCTTAACTGACACCTTCATTACATTACCTTCATTGTAGTAAATAGTAAACTCTCGCATTAGTGTCAACAGCAACAAGAAAAAGAAGAAAGGACTTCAAGACAGGACAGTAAAGAGAAAGACAGACTGACATGGAAATGAAAAGAAAACATGACAATAGATAGAAGTACAAACACAATGGAAGAAAAGTGGGAAAACATTTCAGTTTGGACAGAGAAACCTGACACATGAAGGTCACAGAGAAAAAAAAAAAAAAAAAAAAAAAAACCTGATACATGAAGGTCACAGAGAAGACATATTTGTGAGATGGTAAAGGAACTCGGCTCATTCTCTCAAGCTGATTGGAGGCAATATGGCAAGAACTGACATGGGTCAGAGAAGACATTGTGAGTGGTAAGGAATCGGCTCATCTCTCAAGCTGATGGAGCAATGCATGATGCTGGAAGCAGGTAGGGAGACTTGCAGGACAGGATCCTGAAGAAGGAAGGCAATCAATCCATTAGACAATGTCATGTAGGAACCTGTTCATGGTTAGCCTGGTCAAACCCAGGCCACACCTCAGCCTCATCTCAGCCTGAGTCCCCAGTTGACTCATTTACCTGCCCATTTCCTAGGGCATAACCAGTGTGAAATGTTTCAGTTAAACTGGTACACCTTAAAGGAAAAATCCAGTGTGAATCAATCCATAGCCTTGTTGTTCAAGGTCACCGACTGCTGTCGGTAGGAGAAAGAATGAGAAAAGGCAACTATCACTAACGGCATAGGTCATGGAAACTCACTTTCAGTTTCATTTTTCTATGCTTCAGCATTCAGTTAATGACAACTGCCAGTCTGCTATTGAGTCTATGTTGTTTGGTGATGGTGGCTCTGGTGGTAGAGGTGCTGTTCGGCAACCAAATCGAAGTGTCCTTGAGCAAGATACTGAACAAATTGCTCCTGGTGAATAGATTGGCACCCTGCGTGGCAGCCTCTTCCACCAGTGGGTGAGGCGTAAGGCGTACATTGTAAAGAGTACTTGTAGGAGTAGAAAAGCTCTATATAAATGCAGTCCATTTTGTATCAAATGTCCTTGTTCTTTTTCCTACAGACAGCACTCAATGGATTGATGGATTTTGTTAAAGGATTGAATTACACCTGATTAAACTGTTGCACTGAACTCTAACCAAATGTTTTTAGAGGAGTTGCAGGGATATTATTGACCTGTAAACAGCACTTTTAAATGCAGCTGTTTACTCAGTTCAAAGGAAACTACACCTGCAGGTGGTAAAATGGACGGATGCCATCATTGCTTGAGCTGCATTATATTACCTGCCTGTCTTAGAGGGACAAGTAGTTTTTATTGGGTGCTGAATTGCTTTTGCTTTTGGTGATTCAGAAAGGTACAACATGATTGGCAGCAGGTTTGTCTCGGTTCACTCAGGCTAGTGAATTGCCCTAAATCAACCCAAAGTGCAGCTGCAGACTATGCATGTCTGGATAAAAACAGTTAACTAATAGTTGCCCATAATGGACACTGAATATTTTGTATGTATACATCTATATATTTTCCGTATCAATATGAATAATTTAACATTGACTGAAGTGTAATGATTTTTTTTTTAAGTGACCCCTGACTCTTAAACAGAGTGGTGTACATTTTCTGTGGAATCGAGATAAAGAGATAATTTCTTATCACAGTAACATATGAATTGGATTTTTAAGATAAATTTATCACTGTCTACTATCACTTAATCTCTCACGCTGTCTACACCTGTTTATCAGCTGTAGATTTCTCTTTTTTTTTGGAATACATGTTATTTGAGCCAGTGGATAAATTACATACCTGACAACGCCCATTACAGTGCTTCCAAAGAAACCACACCTTTTGCAGCTAAATACCCCTTGACAATGACACACATAATTATCATTACTTTTTCAATTATATAAAATGTTCACTAACTATAGAGAAACTAGTGCAATTAGCAGAGGTGTAGTGGGAATTTTTTTTTTGGGATACACAATATAATGTTATAAATTAATGCACAATATTAAAATATTAATATTTCAGTAGCCTCTGTTCCAAAAAGCGGGGGGACTTTATACTCTCACATCTAATGCCAACTGCACCCCTAGCAAGTAGCCCCTGATAACACCAGACACCCTGTATTTATACTGTAAACCAGTCTGGCATCTATTGCGTACATGGTGAAAAGCAAGGATTTAAATGGAGAATAACACAAAATGATCATTATTATTATTGTTTTTCATCATATAAAATCTTCTAAACATATAAATCTCATATATCTTTTAATCATATAAAATCTAACTGTAAACAGTGAAAGCTAGTGCAGATACAACATCTCTGATCGAACCAGACACCCCTATAAATAGGCCAGGATGGCTTGTATAGCACTGAACCTTCCACATACAGCAGCCTACATGAAGGTGGATGTTTTTTCCACACATGACTCTTTATGTTGAGTGCTGACTCTATAAAGCAGACGACTACTGATAAGAAAGTGCTACTGTCAATGCTAGCATTACAATCTTCTGCAGCTTCTTCAGATACATTCATGTCTATCAGTTGACTTGGCCCTGGTTCACACGAGTTCAGAAGTCCTGGATACTTGGTGGTGTTTAAGGAAATTGTAAATCCAAAGAATACCATCTGTCTTGTATCACTTAGAGGGATAATGCAGACTTCTTACCTGGATTCTATTGCCAGACTGAATGTAAAGCAGTCAAAGGGTACAGATCGTTGTGATATACATTTACATTTACATTTACATTTAGGCATTTAGCAGACGCTTTTATCCAAAGCGACTTACAAAAGAGGATAACATTCAAGCTACAACACAATGAACTAACAAGGAGTGCATATTGCTAACATAGAATCTGCGCTGTTTTAAATTGAAAGTGCAATAGTGTAACACAATGTAGAGAAATTAAATTATTAAGTGCATTCTCAAAGTTTACGCCAGGAGATATTCTTGGAAGAGCTTAGTCTTCACGAGTTTCTTGAAGGTGGAGAGGGTATCAGTTGATCTGGTAGCACTTGGGAGGTCATTCCACCAGCGCGGAACCAGATATGAGAAGAGATGTGATCATACAGGTCAGCACTCTGAAGTCATCTAGGCAATTTGCTTAATTACTACTAATAATAAACAATGCATTTTATCATCATCATCTTCATCATCTTTATTTGCCAGACTCAGGGTCCAAAAGAACATGCAGACTACACATGCCCAACGTAAAAAATACATTTACATTTACATTTACGCATTTAGCAGACACTTTTATCCAAAGCGACTTACAAAAGAGCATAACATTCAAGCTACAGTACAATGAAAAACTAACAGAGTGCCTGTTGCTAACATAAAATCTGCAGTACTTTAAGTTAAAAGTGCAACAGAGTAATAGAAGTGCAGTATAGAGAGAGAATAAGAATAAGAGGTTTAGTCCATTCCTGGTGTTCAGAAATTCGAGCCAGGAGATATTCTTGGACGAGGTGGGTCTTCAAGAGCTTCTTAAAGGTGATCTGGTAGCACTTGAAAGGTCATTCCACCAGCCTGGAGCAAGACATGAGAAGAATGTGGATTGACCTGTGCGAGTTGTTGGCCATGCAAGATCACGTTCCTTGGAGGAGCAAAGTGGTCGGGCTTTCAGAGAGTATTTAGGTAGATGGGAGCAGAACCATCAATCACCCTGTAGGCCAAAAAACCATCAACAACAAAACAGCATATAATTACAAACACACAGCTATAATTACAAAAACTAGGAGAAGATACAGTTCTCTACTTGTCTTCTTCTTTATGCTACACTAACAGCATTTGAAGTACAGTTTGAGCAATATTACTATACTGAATTTGAATCATTGTTTGGGCAAAAGCTATAATGCATTTGCTTGGACTTTTTTTAATACATTTTTTAATGAATTAGTCACCACAATCAGAGTGGCTTTGATCCTCCACCCTGTCTGGTGGTTAGTGAAGGAATCTACTGTTATCTAACTGTTTAATAAAATACCTCAAACCCTTGGGCTTTACTATCATAGATGACATGTAGTTACACTATCTAGGCAATTTCCTTGTAATGTCACAGGCACAGAGAATTTGCAGGGAATATCCCTGATGTATACTGGGCAATATCTATTAATGTTACAAATACCATAAACACACACCAAGAATGCTACAAAAAGAACAAGACACAAATAGAAAACATAATAAAAATATTGTTATAAAAGAATAAAATAAATGCTGCAGGCTACCAGAAATTTCAGTACATGACTTTTGTGTATGTTTTGTTCTATAGTCAAAGAAAGACTAACAATGTCTGATTTTATTGTTTGGGCAGGTACTATAGTCATTTTTCCTAGAGCCTTTTTTGATCAAAGAATTATTAGTCAGTAACCTCAGTAATCATCCTTTGAGGTTTGCAGTTAGTTTCAGAATCACTTTCAATCATATTGGCTAATCCAACTATCCAAATTATCCACCTGGAATTGCACTTGCAGTATTAAGTCTACCTGCAGCTGCCTCTTATCGAGTTTGATTTTTGAACTGCTTCCTCACACCTCTTCTCACAGTGCACCTTGGTAGCTTTCCAAAGCATCACTCCTGATAGAAACAGCACTCTCTATTCTGCTTCGTCCAGAATACTGCAGATGTTAAAACTTCCTGTGCAAGTTATTAAGTTTGTCATGTCTAGACAGGGGAAGCTCTATATGCAAGTCCTACTGACCATGATGTTACATCCAGTATTTCACCAGCTTAATTCATTATTTAAGAAATTTTAGCCAGAGACATTGCAGAGGTGTGTGTGGCATGCCATGTTCTATCAAAGGCCTTTTCCATATTTTTGTGAGACGGTTCTGCAGTGTTCCACAATGTTCTTTTATATAGGGTGACACAGTAGGCCAACCTATGTGGGTATGAAGGTTGACACAGTGTCCCCCTCTCCAATCAGTAATAGCGATACATTTCTCAGCTGTCTGTAAGCTGTCTCTCTCCTGTCTGTTGCTTTGCAAACACAACACAGAACCTGGTCGGCAGCTTTTCGAGGTGGCTGGAAGTTGGCTCCTTTGCATGCCAGCATTCCTTGTACCATTGCTGCTCCTTCTGTGCTTGTCTGCCGAGTCTCGTCGACAGAGATAAAGGGTGTGTTCCATGGGGGTGATGACAAGCATCTCCTTCAGTCCACACCTGTCACAGCCACACTGCCACACCCAGACACCTATTCCACCACCACCCACACACAAAGACACACACACACAGAGACAGAGACAGAGAGAGAGAGAGAGAGAGAGACAGAGACAGAGACAGAGAGACAGGTCATATGGGAGATGATTTTGTAAATGCATTTACCGTGCAGAAGCCATTGAGTGGCAAAAGCCTTTTGCATCATCTCTGATATTCTCAGATGTTCATCCCTGACAGGTACAGTACAAACATGGCCCTAATTGAAATAATTAGGCCAATGTACAAAGCCTTATGTCTGACTAAAGTTAGGGCAAATTTAATTAGCTAATCTGCTTTTCTCAAACGGCGGGGCACGCCCCACCAGTGGGGTGTGGTCACATGACTGGTGGGACGCAAGACTAAACTTGAGAGTGGCGGAAGCGAATCAAAATTCACACCCATTCTTCTCGGACTGTGAATGATTTGTGAAAAAAAAAACAAAAAAACAAAACAGCTTTGAAATAAAAAAATACCAATAAGAAAACCAAAAAAACGTAATACAGCTTTGAAATTACTCAAAAGTAGGAATATTTCCGGTAATACAGCCCTTCGCCCATCTCATACTCACTCTTCTCGGTGAAAAATCTGAAAAACTCAAATATGGCATACCACACACCAAAATAAACAACATTCTTCTCCACGATAAGTGATGCCTGAGTAATCTGTTGTTGAAATCACATCAAATTTCTGCACAATTCTGCACAATTTATTTCCTTTCTATATCAACAACTGTTCTCAGATTTTGGTGATCTCATATAGCCAAGGCACATGCAGAAATGTGTCATTCTCCTCCTTCCAAAGTGGGAAATGACAGAAAAAGTTTGAAAACCACTGAGCTAATCGAACACTAGGAGAAAGACCATAAAGTAACAGCAATATTGTCTTTGCAAAACGTAATAGACAAAAATCTGCCTGGGTCCAATGACATACCAAACCCCACTGAAGATGCATGTCATTTCCAATTTTTAGACAAAAATAGAGGATATTATTTTGTGACTTCTGGGCTTACATTTCTGCTATGGTCATTTGTAGGTGCAAACCTGCTGCACCACTATTTGAATACCAAACATTCTCAGTCCTTTAAAGTCACCCATTGTTAGTAGTGATTACGGACCCACCCTGCAGAATCTGTGTTTATTGCTGTACCCTTAACCTCGCTAACACTCTCAAAGCTGCTCACAATCTGGCACTCCTGGACTTTACTGCTATGCACCAGCTTTAGGCTACAGCTCTAGTGGCTCTTGCGACAGGTGATGCATAATTCACCCTTACCTGAGGTGACCCCACCTTAATTTACTGGAACTTAATTCATAGTCTTGCTCAGAGTAGATAATGAATTCCCTTGCAAATGCTTAGCACCAATTTCACATGCTTTCATAGACACCTTAAAGTCAGTCTGGCAATGCACTGGTTATTTTAATTGAGTCAATTTGCTTCAATAACATAGGGCCATAAAACGCTGACAGACTAAGACACTTGCACTGAACTTTTTTACTGTCTGCTCATGGCCCCACCCGTGACCATGGGAAAGGTGTAACATCGTGGCCTCTGAAAGTTGGCCTCTGCCCCACTCAAGCACACCTGTTATCCAGGTGACTGTCTCAGTGCCGTCCAGAAACCAGAGGCTCCTGCCTGATTCACGGCTGGAGCTCGGAGACAGAAATTATACGTCCCTGTATGGGAATCTGTGAGTGTCTGTCTGACTCTTGTTCTAACTTGCAAAACAATGAAATCATTGTGGGATGACTCATGTGATTCGCCATTCTCTAGTCGGTAAATGACCACATCGCTATGTATGCACACACCTTCACAGCATAGTTAAAGCAATATGTCAAAGATCCACAGACTACCCTGGAATTTAACACTTTAATCACACATTACTTTCACTCACACGTCACACATTTCGCTGCCACCATATGCATATCTTTCTGCTGTCCCGTCTCTTTATAATATAGATAACTCTTGCCTTAAAACTTCTAACTACCTGGAATGCACTTACAATACAAGCCCCCGACACACACACACACACACACACACACACACTCTCTCTTTCTACTGCTTTTATCACCCTCTTGCCCTATCCTCTCCTCAAATTCCTGTTAGCAAGTCGCACTCTAAGGTTTTCTAATTCTGTTGTAGCTTGAATGGTAAACCTCTTTTTGTAAGTCGCTTTGGACACAAGTGTCTGCTAGATGCATAAGTATAAACGTGAATAATTAAGCACAGATTGTACATAAGTGCTTAAGCTGCTTGGTCAGTCATATATGTGCAGGTCTCTAGAACTGCTGTTGTACCATAAAAGTGTCGCTCCTGTTGTCCTTTACTAAGGCGTGTCTTCAATGTACTTTTAACTTCCTGAAATCCCTCTTTACCTGTCCAGCAGGTAGGGTGTGTGTGAGTGCAAGCATACAAAGGAAGGGTGTGTGTGTGAGAGTCTGAGTCCCCTCCCCAGTCCGTGTGTTTAAAAGGCTGTCATGGACAGCACTGCAGCACACAGAGGGACTTTGACTCTCCTTTGTGAAGTAAGCCTGCACTCCGCCTCCTCCGCGGCCATCTCCAAGTCTCTCTCTCAGTTTTGCTTTTGTTAGCAACTCACCCACACACAGAAAACAGCATGGAATTCAGATCCACCAGCTACCGTTCCGGCCCCAGCGTGGTGAAGAGAAGCTTCACCAGCCAGTCGGCCGTCATCCCCTCCGCCGGGTCTCGCTCCAGCACCATCTCCGTGCGCCGCTCCGGGGTCGGGTCTGGCGTGGGCAGCATCGGTGGAGGATTCGGAGGCAGCATCGGCGGTGGCAGCTACAGCTTTAGCAGCAGCAGCATGGGTGGCGGTTATGGCGGTGCTTACGGCGGGGGCTACACGGGAGCACCCATCACGGCAGTGACAGTCAACCAGAGCCTGCTGGCCCCCCTCAACCTAGAGATTGACCCCACCATCCAGGCCGTGAGGACGCAGGAAAAGGAGCAGATCAAGACCCTCAACAACCGCTTTGCCTCATTCATCGACAAGGTAAGGATCGCTTATCACCTCACACACTCTCTCTCTCTCTCTCTCTCTCACTCGTACACTCGCCAAGAGTGTGTCATCTCTTGCACATTCAGACAAATGACAAACTGACAGTTAGTCCCTCCAAAACTCATCTCATCATCTCACCTTATTCACTGACAAATATGTGTGTCACTCACTGTTCATTACAGACACTACCAGTTGGGACAGCAGTCTCCCACCTAAACAAGATTTGTAAAGAAGATTACGTTCAGTGTTTTTCAAAGTATCTTAATCAACGTATTCTGCACTGGTACACATAGCTAACGTTTACTGTGTGAGAGAGGCACATTTGTGTTGAGGGTTGGTGTGTGTCGGGCCGCCCTCTGCCCGATGCAGGCTGCAGAGTCCGGGGTTTTGAGGCTTGTGTAGACATAAAATATTATGGCCAGATCCTGTGACTAGCAGACACACCTGTATAAACATGGGTGTAGCTCTGGCCATCACTATGACTCATCCGAAGTGAAGTGGAATGAGAGAGTGTGTGTGTGTGTGTGTGTGTGTGTGTGCATGCGTGTGTGTGCGTGTGTCTGTGTGTGTGTGTGCGTGTGAGGGAGATGATCAACTTTCACACACTGTTATGGGGAGGTAAAGTTCATCAGATGCAACGTTCATGTCATGTGCCACACTCAAATTCCACAGCTACCTCAAAACAGTGTGTGTGTGTGTGTGTGTGTGTGTGTGTGTGTGTGTGTGTGCCTGTCTGTGTCTAAGCCTGTTAGTGAGTATGTGTGATTGTCCACACACTTAATCTTTTTTTCTTGAGTTGTACTGTCAGTATGTTGTACAGAAACACACCCATTTTGCCTCTGGGCAGACAACAAGACACACCCTTAGGTGAAAACTCAACTACGGCCTGGTCAGAGGACACGCCCCTGCAGTATGTGTGTGTGTGGGTGACCATGAGACACACCTGTCTTTACAGTGTCTGAATTAGTCATACAGCACAAGTAATATATTTCAGTGATGAATGAGGATTAGCTTCTCTCTCTTACACACACACACACACTCACGCACAGTCACACACACACACACATACACACACGCACACACCAAGTTAGTAGTAAAGGATTCCTGAATCACATTCCAATCTTGTGTTTGCTTCACCTGCGTTTAAAGGAAAAAATCACTGATATCACAGCACCAACCAGTCTTATATAAGCAGCTATAAACTACAAAGTATATGTGGGTGACTGGATGACAAAGCAAACGCTTGTGGAATTTACTACCGTAATCTGGACTCTGGGATTTCCACACTTTACAGTCAGTTAAAAGAGAGAATGAGAAAGAGAGAGGGCAGATAAAGGCTGAGACAGACACAGAGGCACCGTATCACAAGAGCATTATGTTGCTTTCCCTAGTTTCTGTGAGGTAACAATATAATACTCGACTGCCTGCATGTTCATGCTCATATGTACAAATACACACCGATGTCTGTGTGTACAGACATGTGGCACACACATGACCGCATAAGCACACACACACACACAAACACACACACACACACTGATTCTTATCAGATTGTTTTTTTAGGGGTGTGGATCATGACAAAAAAAGCTGTTTACTTAAGACACATTCATACCTGCACATTCTACTGCTCACTTAAGCATACTCTCTCTCCCTCTCTCAGAAATGTGTACACGCGCGCACACACACACACACACACACATTCTTTCTCTCTAGTTACTATGGTGTAGTCTATGCCTATTCACATATTTCCAAGTAAACCTAGTTCAATTTTATACACTGATACACACTTATTAATATGTTAGTTAAAAAGATCAGAAGACAGCCAACACAAAGCAGTTTCACAGCAGGTAATTAATCATTTGTGCATCTCCCCTCAGGTGCGTTTCCTGGAGCAGCAGAACAAGATGCTGGAGACCAAGTGGGAGCTTCTGCAGGGCCAGACCACCACCCGCTCCAACATCGACGCCATGTTTGAGGCCTACATTTCCAACCTGCGTCGCCAGCTTGACAACCTGGGCAATGAGAAAATTAAGCTGGAGGGAGAGCTGAAGAACATGCAGTGCCTGGTGGAGGACTTCAAGAGGAAGTAAGCAAGCTTCTTGCTAAAATCAATTAAAATGTTCCAAAGTTGAGCTGTTACCACAGCACACATGTAGAAACTGATGCTCATCTGAGCACTTTGTAGCTGAATGGCTAACAATTAGCTAAAGCTAATGAGAATGCTAAATGTAGCTTAATGCTAAAGCTAATTCAATGGTCTGCACTACAGGTATGAAGACGAGATCAACAAGCGCGCAGCTGCAGAAAACGACTTTGTCCTCCTCAAGAAGGTCAGACATTAAAATGCACCCCCTTTACAACATTTTAAAATCTTCAAAAGTTGCAAAAACTAAACTTTCCCTCCTCCTCCTTCTACCTCTCAGGATGTTGATGCAGCCTACATGAACAAGGTCGAGCTGGAGGCTAAAGTCGATGCCCTTCAGGATGAGATCAACTTCCTCAGGGCCGTTTACGAGGCGGTAAGTTAGCTGGGCTGAACCTCATGGTCAACCTTCACTGCATCTGGCTGACTCCTCACAGATTTTATCATCATTGTGTTATATGCACTTACTTTTCACAACAGCCTCCGTTATGT
Source organism: Tenualosa ilisha (assembly GCA_015244755.2). Taxonomy (NCBI): domain Eukaryota; kingdom Metazoa; phylum Chordata; class Actinopteri; order Clupeiformes; family Clupeidae; genus Tenualosa; species Tenualosa ilisha. Next base: position 285,239 of record PYXC01000499.1, read on the forward strand.
TTTCTGATCTCTTTCTCCTGTTCGGCCCTCAGGAGCTGCGTGAGCTGCAGAGTCAGATCAAGGACACCTCAGTCGTCGTGGAGATGGACAACAGCAGGAATCTGGACATGGACTCCATCGTGGCTGAAGTGCGTGCTCAGTATGAGGACATCGCCAACCGCAGCAGAGCTGAGGCAGAGGCCTGGTACAAACAGAAGGTAAGGAAACATGTTTTGTGTTGTTTTTCTCTCTCTCTCTCTCTCTCTCTCTTTTCATACATGCATACAAACATATTTTTTTCTGTGTCCTCTTTTTACGTCTCACTCTCAACAACACACATCAACATACGTACTCACTACACTTTCCAAATCAGTAATTACTTCGGTTATCACAGCACACTGATGCAATAGTGACCTGTGTGTTGATATTTTTCTGTGGGTTTGACTCCTTCCTTTCCTTCCACCAGTATGAGGAGATGCAGACATCAGCAGGACAATACGGAGATGACCTGCGCACCACAAAGGCCGAGATCGCCGATCTCAACCGCATGATCGCCCGCCTGCAGAACGAGATCGAAGCCGTCAAGGGACAGGTGAATACAAGCCACGACTTTGCCGTATAAACCCCATTTAGATTTGTCAAATCTGAATGGCGCAGTGTCTGACCCCTGCCCCTAAAGTGGGCTATCACTTCATTCCTTTTTTAAACCTAAACCTTCTCTCTTGTTCTCTTTCTAGCGCGCCAGCCTTGAAGCCCAGATTGCAGAGGCTGAGGAGCGTGGTGAGCTGGCAGTAAGAGATGCCCGTTCCCGTATCAAGGATCTTGAAGATGCTCTCCAGCGCGCCAAGCAGGACATGGCACGCCAGGTGCGCGAGTACCAGGAGCTCATGAACGTCAAACTGGCGCTGGACATCGAGATCGCCACCTACAGGAAACTGCTGGAAGGAGAGGAGAGCAGGTGAGAAGGGGGCTCTTTGTCTGCTGATCACTTGTGTTTTTAACTTTTAATCACTGATTTCACTGCTCAGCGTTTACATTGAGTTTGGTATGCAATGATGTATACTGATATTTACTCAACACCTCCATAGACTGTCTGATGTATGTATGGATGATAGTTTTTTTCCAAAGAAAAATGGGTCCATTGTGTGGTAAAACAGCTTTTAATGTAAAATGTGCTTTTTCGCAGGTTGTCCTCTGGTGGTTCCAATGCTGTCGTCCACGTCCAACAGAGCAGCGGTGGCAGTAAGATATACTTCAATATCAAAACTTAAAACTTCTGTCTGAACTAATGAATAGACTATATTAGCCAGTAACACTGCACTGTTTGAAAATAATCTATATAGGATAGGATAAGTTTAGGTAATGCTATTTTGCATGTGGTTCTAAACCTTCTCTCTCTCCACCCACCTACAGGTCTCTCAAGCATTGGCGGTGGTGGCTTTGGGCTCAGCAGCGGCTATGGCATGGTTGGTGGTGGTGGTGGTAGTGCCACCATCACCAAATCAGTGGTGACCAGCAGCTCTTCACGGCGTTATTGAAGAGAACCCAAACCCCCTTGCTAAGCCCTCTCCAGTTCCCCAACTTAACCTTCATCCCTTTTATTACCGACCACTAACCTCTCATTGCACTAACTGAAATTCCATTTGTTTTATTTTGGCCCGATGTCACAATTTTTACGCTGACATGACAAAATTGCAGGAGATGAACAAGCCAATCAGAGGCCACCTGATGGGGGAGGAGTCACTATCTGACCACAACCCCATTGCCCACAGGGGATGTGGCCACATAAGAGTGATAAGTGGTTAGTCTGCTCTCGTTCTCAGGGTGCTAACTGTTTACAGGTTGGGTGGAAAAATGGGTCAATATTGTTTGTGCCCATGAGAACTAAACATGGCATATTTTTTTGTCTGAAAGATGAAAACTACAATTTTGCCACATGGCTCAGAAACTGATAAATGAAGATGGGTCAAATAGTACACCTCACCCGACCACCACATAGATACACAAACACTTACACACACCTCAACCCCCTCCCTCAGTCTCACTGGCTATTGGCTCTCCTGTCAAAAAAACAACTAAACAAATGCTCTGTTGTAACCAGGTTTATTTTTGATTACACCATCAACAAACTCAAATAAATCTGAGATCTAAAACATATGTTTGTGTTGTGTTGTTGTTTATATTTCCTGTATATTATATAATTTACAATATCATTTAGTGTATCAAAGAAAAACAATAAAGTTGAAGTATCAAAGAAGTAATATCAATGACAACTAATAACGCCTACACTGGAAAAAAGTATAAGCTACTTGAAAAATGGGTGGAAACTCGTTATCTCAAACATAGACGTGCACAGCTATATGGCCCTAGTTGTCTGAGCAACTGCCCTTTTGCCCCCGTTGGCTTATGTTGCCCTTCTGAGGAAAATAAATATGAGGATTTTCAGATTTCAACATGAATTTTCTTTATAGTTCCCAAAAGTGAAGTCGTCAATCATTCAGAGAAAGGCAAAAGGGAGGGGCGGACGGGGCAGGGGGAACGCAACTTCAAAGGAAAAGCGATCGCGCTTCTGTGTGCTAGCTTCTAACTAAGGGCTCATTTACACCAAAGCATGGCGGGGCGGCAGCGCGAGTCTCGAGCGTTGCGTTCTACTCTGCCTTTCACACTAGACAGTCCACGTTCCCTGTACCGCGCTGCCTGACCCCCGCCCCCTCAACGCCACGCTTTGGTGTAAATGAGCCCTAACCAGGCGACAAACCGGCCGGCACTCGCGACGAGAGACGACCGCTCTAAAGATGCGGTTGCGTTGCAGTAGAAGGTGAGCTTGAGATGAGATGTAGCCTACAATAAAATAAATGATCAACATCAACTTATCTGAAACCAAATGTCCAGTTTGCCACATTCAGTGAGCCTACAGGCAACTACTAGCAAAAATCTGACAGCTAGCTAGGTTGGTCTCCTTTCCTGAGAGTTCTACTGGCTTAGCTGAAAAACAAACAAACCTATACGTCGCTGATGGATATGTTAGTAGTGACAACAAAAAGCATTTCTAGTTTACTTTTATCCGCATGTTAAAGATGGCTGTCACATTCTCTCAGTCTCCACCACTTGTCCCTCTGCGTACATCCTCTGCCAAACTTTTTGATGTTCATAATGCCATAACTGACATCTAATCATAACGCTTGGATCAGGACAAGACAATGCCGACGGAAAAGAGACGGATTCAGGAGAGGGAGAGACAGCGAAAGGAGGCAGCTAAAGGCATTCCATCTCTGCAGAGCTGGCTGCGAAACAAAGCAACAGGTATGACAGAGACTTAGCAGCATTATAAGGATTCCATTGTGGACCAATTCATTAATTAGCATTTTCTTATAATTTCATTACATTAAGATGAGGAGCAGCCACAAACCTCCTCACATGAGGAAAAGTTTGATCTGGAGGAAGCATTTAGAACAGGTAAGCATAAAGCTCATCATCTGATATAGGATTAATGCAGGTTTTAAAACTAGCAAGCTGCTTCATCATGCTGCTTCATACGATACAATAAAATAAAATCATGATAACAACAACAACAATAATAATATTGTGTAATGGTAATTAGTCACTCATATTGTAGCCTACTAATATATTTTCTCATAATTTAATTACATTAAGATTTCTATGGCCATAGAAAAGGACATAGAAATCAACAAACATGAGGTCCTGAAGATTTTCGTTGACATGAATCCGAATAGACGCCTCCTTTTTTGAATGTTTGCATTGTCAACATATCCCCATATGTAAATATGTTTGTGAAAGTAACTTAAGCATGTTTAATTGTTTCAGTTGATTTAGAAGTTGTGGCACCGAGTGCTGAATTTAAGTTCTTAAGTTAAGTTCTAATAAAGACAGTGTGCTTCAAGTGGAAAGCCTGTTAGATTGTGTTTTTTGTTATGGTTGCTGTTTGTGTGTTTTTTTTTTTGGGGGGGGGGGGGGGGGGTGCGCCCTTTCTTCAGTTCAGAGCAACTGCCCTTTCAGATTCCTGTGCACGTCCCTGATCTCAAATGAGTTAAGTAACTTGAAAGAGACTAAATTTACTTAACTTGTTTGAGGCAATGACTAGAGACTAGTTAAGTGTAATTGCAGGTTTGCCTCCTTGAAAACTACTAATTAATGGTAAATTGGATATGGGGCTGAAGTTGTTAAAGGTGCTCTGCCACTCATTTACAGGATGGTCTTCACATAGGGTGTAGGTAAATGCCCTCAGGAACCACTGTATGGCAGAGCCATAAGTTCAGCACTTAATGGAATAGCTGCACGAGGTTACTGAGGTAGATTCTGGTGAACAACTCAATTTGATGAGCCAGTCAACTGAGTTGCTGAAGCTGGTCTTTGTAAACTGAGTAGCACCCAACTTACATTGCTCCTTATTATCCTTAGTCGTTTGGAGCTGTGCTGCCACTAAGGAGCTTGCTTGTGCTCCTAAGGATAACCAAACTACAGAGGTTCCTCCTGCAAGCCTCTCTAAACCAACTGCTTCCTTTTCTTCTTTCACTCCTCTCTCCATGGCCACTCCACTGTGACGACGCTTCTGTCTGTGACGGAAGCATTAAAAGAGGCCAGAGCGGCAGGTCAATCCTCAGTACTCATCCTGCTGGACCTATCAGCAGCATTTGACACGGTCAACCATCTCATCCTACTGGACAGGCTGACCAACATTGGTATTGATGGCACAGTGCACTCCTGGTTCAAATCCTATCTCACTGGACGGTCGTACAATGTATCATGGCTAGGACAGACATCGCCACTTCACCAATTCACCACAGGAATACCCCAAGGATCTGTGCTGGGGCCCCTTTTCTTCACCTTGTACATCACCTTGCTGGGCTCGATCATCCACTCCAATGGCTTCTCTTATCACTGCTATGCTGATGATACCCAGCATCAAGATTGACTCCCTGTCTGTTTCTCCCACCAAAGTGGCAAGAAACCTAGGTGTCATGATCGATGACCAACTGACCTTTGCAGATCACGTTGCCTCTGTGGCCCGGTCATGCCATTTTTCCCTATTCAACATAAGGAAGACCAGGCCGTACCTAACCCAACCTGCAACCCATCTCCTGGTACAGACTCTGGTTATCTAACGTCTTGACTACTGCAATGTCCTCCTATCAGGTCTTCCAGCCTGTGCTGCGAGACTGCTACAGATGATCCAGAATGCAGCTGCACGTCTGGTTTTCAACCAGCCAAAAAGGGCACATGTCACACCTCTGTTCATTGAACTCTACTGGCTACCCTTGGCTGCTCGCATCAAATTCAAGGCACTAATGGTGGCCTACAGGGTGATTGATGGCTCTGCACCCATCTACCTGAACACTCTCCTGAAGCCCTATGTCACCCACCGACCACTTCGTTCCTCTAAGGAACGTTATCTAGCACGGCCAACACCTTGCGCAGGTCAATCTAGACTCTTCTCATGTTTCGTTCCACACTGGTGGAATGACCTTCCAAGTGCTACCAGATCAACTGATACCCTCTCCACCTTCAAGAAACTCTTGAAGACCCAGCTCTCCTGGCCTAAATTTTGAAAATGCTCTTAATATCTTATACTTAATTTCTCTTTTATACTGCACTTTTTATTACACTATTGCACTTTCTACTTAAAATAGTGCAGTTTTTATGTTAGCAATATACACTCTTTGTTAGTTTCTTTCATTGTGTTGCAGCTTGAATGTTATCCTCTTTTGTAAGTCGCTTTGGATAAAAGCATCTACTAAATGTATAAATGTAATGTAATGTAATGCTTGTGAATCTGCAGGATTCATGTTGAGTGTCTGACACAGTTCACCTAGCGGCTTTGCCTGTATGCTATAGACTATTGGTGGTTTTTGAGTGAAGCCCCAAATAGTCAGAATCGGAGGAGAGGGATCCAAAGGTTTATGAGTAACTTAGGTTCAAAGTACAGCTTCTTCCAAAAGAACAGGAATCATCTCAATCTGGTCACAGTACAGCTTTATCTAAAATTGTCTCGTTGTTTAGCCTTTTCAGATTTGAGACTTAAACTGTACAACTAATAAAAGTATAATAATACTGATGATTCAGGAAAGAACAAAAGTGCTAAGCAGTCAAAGTCTATTCAACGGGAATCCATTACCAAAATGAGGCATAGGTAGAATCACTTCCTCCTTGTCTCCCCTGAGCTTACTGACATCTTCAGGTAAAGTTACCCAGTCTGATACAGTATCATTCTACATGTGTAGAAACGCTGGCAAGTAGCATGTTGTTTGTTTTGCGCAGTCAAAGTGAAGTGCATTAAACAAAGATAAGTAAAGCAACTGAGAAGAGCTGAACCTTTTCCCACCAGCATTAACAAGCAACTCGTCCTTGTGCTTTACTTCACACCCAAGGTTTGAGGGTGACATCAGCTGGTGGAAAATGTACAGATGTGAAAAGAGGAAATGTTTGAACTATTGTAAGGGTTTAACAAGGCAATTCCAACCCCAATGCCCCATCAGCCCTGAGCCCTCAAAGACTTAACTGGCATAAATCAGCCAATCATGAAGCCAATTCATACCAGTTAAAGGAGAAATCCGGTGTGAATCAATCAATAGTCCTGTTGTTTGACGTTGCTGAGAGCTGTTCTATGAGAGCAAGAGAATTTTGTGCAACGTAGACCGAATTTGCAAGTGATGGGGGCACAAGGAACTCTGTACCAAATTCTCTTGTTCTCATATCTGCCGACAACACATGGCAACAGGACAAATGATTGATTCATACTGGACTTCTCCTTGAAGTCTTTCAAGGTTCAGGGCTTAGGAGGGACATTAGGATTCGGCCAATTAATTGTCTTACTATTCAGTTACATAGCTAGCCTGACAAGCCAGACAGTAACATCTAAATGTATAGTCTGGCCATGACTGATAGACCGACAGGGGCGGAGCCAGAGCAGGGGCAGGAGTAGCACTGGAACCCCCTGGAATCTGACTGGCCACTCCAGGTATACCCCCCTGAATTTCTTTCGCTAAAACTGATGATTGACAGTTGACTGCACGTCTTTGTAAGAAGTCTTTTTTTAAGATGGAGAGCAAGAAAGCGGGAAAATTTGTGGCAGTCAAGTCACTAAGAGAAAATGAAAAGAGAAAATATCATTATGATGTAAGTTTTAAGGAGTAGTTCACTATTTAATCAGATAAAGGATGTCAGTTCCCAATCTTGCAACTTTAGGAAGGATAACTTAATGAAGTCATTTCTATGTGAGATATAGTGGCCATCAAAATTAATATGGATAAATTAGCAAGATGCAGCAACAATCAGAGTTAAGATGCATAAGATAATATAATGTCAATATATCTATCAGTGTTCAAGATGATGTTGTCTGCCAGTCAAACTAAAATGACGGGTCTGACATGCTCCAAAACACGCTCTCTCTGTTGAATTACTCTAACACTATTCGTCACGCATGCACACCTTGCACATCATAAAAGCACATAATCTGAGCTGTCACAGGGTGTAATTTGCTAGTTGCTGTGATAAAAGGGTAACACTGAAATTATATTACATATTCAAATTTGCACATATCTCCATCCTGCATCTTAACACTCCTATTTTCTCCCCATTGCATTGCTCTCACAGTATTTGTCACACATGCACACCACATGCATCGCATAAAAGTGCATAATCTGAGCTTTCAAATGGTACTAGTTGCTACTTGCTGTGATTAACAGTTCACGGGAAAATTAACTTTGAAATTAGTTACATTTAATCAATTGATCATACTGCATTCCTCTGTAAAACAACACCCTTGTTCTCTGTTTAACTGCTCTTAGTGTTCATAACACACAGCACACCACATAATTGAAAGTACAATATGAACTTTGCAATGGTAGTTGCCACATACTGTGATAAATGGTTCCAGACAGTTTGAAATAAACTCTGAATTTGCGTTGTATGTAATCATATTTTATGCTGCATAATAGCGTTCTTCTTGGTGCTAGCTCAAGAACTCTTCAAAACATCTAAACAATCTTATTGAATCAAAACTGAAGATATTTCGAGCACAGCTGTAGTTTAAAATTATACATTCTAGGCTCCTATAATCCAGATATGATCTAATTATACATTTAGAGGCACTGTTGCATTCATTTTGAAGATAATGTTTTTAAGATAGTCTACATGTAAGGATGTGTATAATTTAGAATGTAAGCAAATTGTGAATTTTATGTTTGTATTATGCAATGCAAAATGCTTTTTAAAAGCCAGTGAAAAGACAGAAAGATTTAACAATTCTTTTAAAGCAAAATAAAAACAGAGGAGGTAAAAAACAGAAGAAATAATATAGGTTGAGAAGAGTAGAGAGTTGAGCACTTTTAATAGACTTTCAAAAGCATGATAAGTTTTTAATAAAACTTAGTTTTCTTTTAAAGTCATTTGTATTTGTCAGCAAACAGAGCGCACACACCAAGCGCTAAGGCAGCATAAAATTGTATAGCGGTGATTCAAGAATCCTCAACAGTTGAAATGTTTAAGGTTGTTCACTTTTTTACACTTAAAACCCTATTTTCTTACCATTTACGATGGTCAAGATGTACATTTTGTCTCCGTTCTGAGAATTTTTGGTTGTTGCATGAGCTCCCCTCCCCTCCCCTCCTACAGAATGGCTGTATATGGGTGCAGCAGTACAATAAATTTTGCATTTAACTTTTGTTTGTGAACACGTGGTCAGTGGTGTTACTTGATACGCTAACACAAAAATCATTGCAAAGTATAGTTTCAAGTAGTAGTAGCAGCAGCAGCAACAAGTAGTAGAAACAAGTTTTTGACCATTCATTCTCAATTGTGGACTTATTTAACCATTGTGTTTAATCATATAGTCATAAAACAGGGCTTGAAGTGCAAAAATGTGAACCTTTAATACTAGTAGTAATACTATAATAGTAGTATTTATACTACTACTACTACTACTAATAGCAGTATTTATAACACTAATACTACTGATAGTAGTATTTATAACACTAATACTACTAATAGCAGTATTTATAACACTAATACTACTGATAGTAGTATTTATAACGAGATTATAACTTTCAGGTGTCACAGCAGTGTCCCCACCATGGTGCCAGATCTTGTGAAGTGTGTGCATGTGTGGCTGAATGGTGATTAATTAACATTTGTAGACCAAAGAGAATTCAGTGAGGGGAATCTGAAAGCAGAGCTCAAACCTTTATTCACCCGTCTAGAAAACTTGCATTATGCACAAACAAAAAGTTAAAGAAAATGGAGGTTCTCTCATTTCTTTTGCAACAAAAATATATCCAAAAACCTCTCACTTTTCACACACACACACACACACACACACACACACACACACACACACACACACACACACACACACACTTTAACTCAAACATTTACATCAAGTGAAGTAAAAGTATTAACACTACATCTGGTCCAACAAAGTGAGCTCATCAGTAGCACACATCAGTGGCATCAAAAGGAGACGCCCATCTGTTGGACACACACAACCTCCTCCATTTCTCAGTTGTAATATCTAGAAGGGCCTTGGAGAGAGGAGATAAACAAAAAAAGGTTTTCAATAATAATTTAAAAGCAATTCATGCACGTCAAATATGCTTGTTACCATCTCACCATTTGGCAATGTGAATGCATAGAGGAGTTTGTTACTGCATGTGTGTATGGTTCTGTTAGCAAGCGTGTGTGTGTGTGTGTGTGTGTGTGTGTGTCTTACCACCCATGTTCCTGTGCGGGTAACCATCACTGCTGTTGGTGAAGCTCGTTGGCCCAAGGGACGGAGGTGTGCTTTTACCCTGAGAGGGAGAAGATCAAACATGCAAACAGACCCTTCGTTACTACAGTCCTGAGTCTGACTGAAGTCAATAACTACCAGTCATCCCATTAGAAACACTGGCCCTACTCCATGAATGAATACAGGGACTCACAGTACTGAACAACTGGAAATGATGAAGATAATTACTGTGAGTGACACAAGCGAAAACTCAGATTTAATGATGCGTTTGTCTGTCTATACATGTGTGTCTATCTATCTATCTATCTATCTATCTATCTATCTATCTATCTCTATCTATCTCTATCTATCTCTATCTATCTCTATACATACACGCACACACACATATACATATACACACATATATACATACACATACACAAACACAAACACAAACACACACACACACACTCCTGTGCGCTAGAGAAAGGGAAGTTACTCACCGGCGACATACTACGGAGCCGATAGTCCATTAGCACATCTGTGAGCTTCTGAGTGACCTTCAGCACGACCTGGGCATCACTCTCACTCTCAATGCGAAACGAATCCTAGAAAACACATCAGACACAATACTTATGAGGGTTCTCCACAAACAAACCAGACAACCTAGGAGAAACATCAGACACACCATACAACTGACGTGCTGATAGTGGCATAGCCTACTGAGTGGCCATGTTATAGAGAAGTTAAAGCGCCCCCTGCTGGTCAACTATGTTGATTTTTGCAAAGAAATGTTGCTGTGATTTGAACTATGTGGTTAATCAAATATATTTAGCAGTATGTCAGATGCTTCTAGGGCGAAAAGTGTGTGGTGTGTATGTGTGTGTGTGTGTGTGTATATTTGGGGGTGGGGGAATAGGGCACATACCAGGTATTTGAGCAACGTGGCTGGGATACTGTTCCCCTCCATCATGCCACTTCTCATCAAGGGGTCGCCGAGGTCACTGCCCTGGCCCCTGCGGAAGTCGTCCATGTAGGAGGGCCTGTCCAAAATGTCATGGGGACCCCTCATGCCAAAGTCGTCAGATGGCATTCGCATGGACCCTCCGTCCGAGTAGCGCCGCATGCCCATGTCCGACCCCTGAGGACTCATGTGCATGTCCTGCAGGTCTCGGAAGTCCCGCATGTCATGCATATCCGGCATGTCACGCATATCCGGCATGTCACGCATATTGCGCATGCCAAAATCTGGCATGCTGCCCACAGCTGGCTCGCCATACCCATACAGACCTGAGAGAGACAAGCAAAAAATGTGGCAGGTTTGTGGAGATCATATGCAATAACAGTTGTGCAGAGAGGATCTGATCTCTGGAGAGATCGTTCATGGTTTGCAGGGAAGACCGGTAAGTAACTCAAGTGACTACTGCATGTCTTGGAGGCATCTTCAGTTCTAGAAAAAATTCTGCCATCACCACCTCACCAGACTCTGGAAAGGGGAACTGAAGCCACGTCCAGTTGCAATGCAACATCAGTTGACCAATATAGGCAAATGTGTATTAATTAGCCCAGGTGGCCAAAAAGCGGTACAATGTTACTGTAACATGTTATGAAGATATGCAAATGCATAGGGCACTGGGCTGTGTAATTAAATGGCTTTTAATTATAATTATGATAGTTGCTCCCAATGGTCACAAAAATAAAGATAAGAAAAAAATGAAATTATTTTGACATATTCCATTTGGCAAGTAAGCTTAGACTATGAGATACTGAATGACACACACACACACACACACACACAGCACAATAGGATGTGTGGGGAAATTATGGGAAATATCAAAGTCTAAGAAAGTTCTGTTGAAAAGTTCTTTAGAGTTAAATAAATGCATCGCGTTTCAAAAGTTGAGAAATTGTGTTAAATAATTGCAATTTCAACATCAAGCAGGCAATTACTGGTTTGTTCATTACATTATGAATTTAATTTTGGAATTGTCCAAGTCCTGACAGGCTGATGGAGCTCACTCACCTGATGGGGGACAGGGCCCCATTCCTGCTCTAGGACCACCTGGACCTACTCCTCCTGGGGCCTTGAAAGGCTTGGGCCTGGTAGAATCTGGCCAAACAAACACACACACACACTTAATCTTTTAAAATTTCTCACACCACTGATATCTGTCTGTTACTGGTGTGTTTCACTTACTCATGCCCTTAAAGGCTGGCACGTCACTTGGCTCCTTCAGCACAACCTGACAGAGACAGAAAGAGGTTGATGTGTAATTACTAAACCTTAAAAACACTCAAATGGTTCTTGTTAACAGAACAAAGGCAACTGTAGTATCGAAACAGTCATGAAACAGGACAAGAAATCTGAATTTACAACACATCAGTAAATCATATACCACAAAAAAAATAGCTGTGAAGTGCTGACAATACTTGAAAGAGCTCGACTGGCTATTGGGCGATCCAGGTTTGATTCCCAAACACTTTGAGAGTCTGTTGCTTTGGGTAAAAGTGTCCCATAGAAACAAGGAGTCCTTAAAATTATTCTTGTTTGCCCAACCAACAAATTGGGACAGAAACATTTCTTCCCCCACAGCCTTTTGTGCCAACTTGCCGACCATAATATTGTAACACAACCAAGTCAGTAATTTTTTCCTGCAAATTCCCTATGTTATCTTTGAAACCATAATTTTCCTTTCACGCAAATTTGATAAGAAGAAAGGTTTGGCACAGCGCCTGCAACCAAATCAGAACTGGTGGACAGACACGTAGCAGTTTGTCACGCAGAGTGGTAACACACAAGCAGCAACATCAGAGGCTACCACAACTCTTTGTATCGCTCCGGGGTCCTGCAAGCAGGATTGTGCTTCCACAAGTTCTGATGCTAGCCAGCTTTTCACAGACTAGATGGGCAGAGATGCAAAACTTTGAATTAAATTGCAACCAAGGGTAGGGAACTCAATATTGCATCACTCATACTTCTAAATGCTGTAAATGCTTGTGTGTTTAGGCTGTTTATAAATGCAGCCAAGTTTTGCATGATGGCTCAACTGAAATCGTGCCCCTGCAAGCTTAGTGGCCGGTACCTTTTCATAACAGAAGTAGCCTTCATGTGCAAGGAAGAGACGCAACTAATCAGAGCTGAATGTAATGTGGGAGTGAGCCTTCAGGGGGCTGTATAGGAACACTAACCGACCCGTCATTGTATCTACCGACCCAATTTTTTTCTGATGCTGACAGCAAGCAAACATGTTTCTAATGATTGCCTGTACATGAAGTTGTAATTGAAACAGGAGTGCACAGCACGTATCCAAGACCCCCCCCCTCCACACACCCCACTACAACCTCAAAATCCTGTGGGAAGCACCGATGGCACTGGGGGCCTTACCCTAACTTTGCCTTCTCCCTCTGCCTTCTTCACCTCTTGGGCCACGTCCTTGAGCATCTCCCTTATAGCGTGATCATTCACAGCTTCAATTTCTGTACAGGTCACTTTGTCACCGTGGTGCTGTTTCTAAAGATGGATGAGACATAGTACACTTTGAGTGGACAACAACAGTACAGATGTGTGAGTAGACAGAGACACACCAGGTTTGGAGTCAAGAACGTGCTGGACTTGTCACTAGTACTTTACTTTAGAGATCATGGCATGAGATTAGCAATTGCAAAGCACTGTGCCAGTGAGCTAAAGCTACAGACGCTCACCAGGTACTTGAAGGAGTGCTTCCATCCCCTGATGTGCCGTATCATATCTGACTGAAGTTTGGTCACCTTGCACAGGCGGCACTGGTAGTGTGGAGGCACAGACTTACTGGGGCTCCTGTACTCCCAGACATACTGAAGACCTACACAAACACACACAAGAGCTTTGAAAAATTAAATCCATGAGACATACTTTTTTGACATTTTTATAAAGTTTCTCTAGTCAAATTATTTGGAATGTACAGATTCGTTAACAAAGCAAACCTACATGTCTTTCAAATATTTGCTGAAATGCAACCCAATAAAGTAGATAGCTGAATAGACTGAATACTGGCATGTTGTGGGACTCACCAATAACACACTCTGTTAGTCCATCCAGTTTTCTCTGCAGGCAGTTGATGGTCTTAATAATGCCGTTCTTGCCAGTGAACACTGGAAACAGGGACAGGTGTACACAAACACAAAATGAGATTTCCTATATCCCAGCCATCTTTCTATCTCTCTCACAGACAGACAGACACTAAAGTGGTATCCTGAGGTAGTGTTACTTCCTTAGCGTTAGCCTACATAATGCATCTGGATCCCAAAGAGACCGCAATGAAAGCTGGGCTCAAGACAGAGGGGACGCCATGATGCTCTTTGGGCTTGCATCTGATCTGAGCAGAGAGGAATCTTTTGGCTGGTCTGGGCTCTGGGAGAATACTCCATTTTTAACATGCTCAAGGAACTAGGCATGGTTCTGTTCTAAGAAACAATGCACATGCAAAGGGTGCATGTAATTCCATTGCTCACTCAGAACCTGTGGAAAAATCACATGGTCACAACCACTGTTTGCAGAATGGGAGAATTCCCATGCTGATAATGAACTGCTCTTGGGTTGTGAATGAATTAACGAGTGAAAAAACAAAATCAATCCATGCCCTCATAGCACTTTAAAGGCATAAAATTAGGCTACTTAAATAATCTGCCGCAGTTTGAAATAGCACTTGTATATGGAACGTATGGGTTGAGCGCCACCATAATAATGTTCTTATATAAACTGTCCCTGAGTGCTTTGTGCAGACAAAACAAAACTCATTTTGGCAACTGGGCATTTTATATCAGCAAAGGAAGTCAACACTTGTGTTTGGCTGACCTACTGCAAGTCAGTGGACCACACCCAAAAACTGAGCACTCAGTGACGTTGCAAGGACCCTGGAGTACGCAAGGCTAAAATTTGAACTTCAAATTTGAACATGGCACCCTGCCGTGTGTTTCGACTGCATTTGCATCTGCCCAGGCTTGAATCCGCACACCGAGAGCACCCTGTACTAGGAGGCAGGTGTGTTAGTAAGGAGGTCAAATCCCATGACTGCTAGCATCTGAGCATTTAGCATTTTTCTTCAAAAGCTACTGTGCCAGGAGTCTACTGTTACACAAACTCTAATTACAAGAGGAAAACGGCATTAAGAATCAAGTTGGGTGAAACAGTGTCCCAGCAAAAGCTGCTGTTGGACGCACCCTTCTTGATGCATGTTACCATCTCAGGTTATCTGCATATTACCCTCCATACGCAGAGCAATGACTGCCCAGTGTCAGTTAAAGATATGATGACACCTTAGAAAACAGCAGTAGAGCACAAGGTAGAGGTAGGCCAGCAGGACACTGTTAGTCCTTTTCTATGAATTATCCCAGCATAGCTGACGACCAGTGGTCAAGGATCTAACAAAGCATCTCACCCTGAGGCTGGCAATGGCAACATTCATTTACCAGCTCAACTGACTCCCCATTATTTGAATGGCACACAGAGCATGGCATCAGTCCACAACCCCACCTAGAGATCCAGCAAGCGGCCCCCACGTTCAGACCAAGGCACCCTCAGGCATAACACCCTTGATGGCACAATCACCTTTGACAAAGGCTGTGCACAGGGGTGGGATGGAAGGATGATAGGACTGCTCTGGTGACCTCAAATGAAGGTCACCAGAGGGTCAGAAAGGTCAGTTAGTTTGCCCTTCAGAAGCATAACCATGTTCCAAGGGCAGGACAGGACTTACCTATCTCCGTATTGAAGTCTTGCTGTCGTTTCTGTCAGTCACCCAAGAGGTCAAAGAGAGACACACATATACACACATAGGCGTTAGACACTGAGTAAGATGGGAGGACAAGAACTCTGTCAACTCCTCTCCACTGTAGAGAAAGAGCTATGCTCCCACTGAGAGACACCACTGCAAATGGTGCAAATCAAAACCAACTGTCTGTGCAAGACACACACCACTAGTGCCAAAAATGAATAATTATTGGCCTATATATTTTTTTAAAAGATTAAGAAATCTTCAAAGCGGAAAAGCTGACACAAAGCGATTTTTTACCCTCCGTAGGGTGAAATCAGAACTTACCAGTCTTTAGTTTCCTGTGCCCAGGGACACAGACAAACAGCATATACAGGAAGGAAGGACACCTCCCACTTGAGAGGTGAAGAGAGTCATGTCTCCAGGAGACCCAGCCACTGTAGTTGCCCGACCACGATCATGGATTACATAAATAATGATATGGCCTATGGCAACAGAGCCAAATTTTCTTTGCTGGTTTAGCTCTTAATTCAGAGGAAGGTGAAAATATCTTTCCTTGCTCATACATGGGAAGTCCATGAACTCTTGCAATTGAGACCAAGAGTTGACTGACATGATCCTGTGTAGTTAACTTGGCAACTGTGCAACCGCAGAAAACGCAGCTCAACTGTACCAAGAGTACTGCCATCTACAACCTGCACATGGGTGAAAATGATATCCACCAACGCTAGTTTACTGCGTCAGACCAGTCCTCTGAACCAGCAGCTGCGGAAAACTGCAGATGGTCTGATAGTTCACGCACTAATTGATTTTGTATGCCTACACATGGCAAATGGTAGTCTAAGTTCATTCAACCTTCATTTAAAAGGCTAGAACGCAAATTAAGGGTAGCAGCTGCAGCAAAGGTAAATAGATCTTACCTTCCCTGGAACACCAGAAGCATTCTTCTTTGGAGCATGTCCAGCTTTCTCCATTCTGTCTGGGAGGAATAGGGTTAAAATCAAAATGTGAAAATTGTATGCATGCAATAGGTAATTTCTTTCTTGTTACCGGTAACTAGATCTAGGACTAACTACTAGGGCTTTTCAGTTCCCCTGGAAGACCCCATCATGTTTTGAGAAGTACTGTCCACTCCAAATTAACAATATATCACAATCAAACAGTACACTAATGTTGATGTAGCAACACACTAAATGGAAAAAGATCTCGTTTCGTTGTTTACATGTTGTGCTTCTAAGTGCTACCCTGTTGCGCCAACGTTTTCTCTCCTCTTCCACAAACAACCCCGCACAACTCTACTTCCCGTAGCTCTAATATCTCTTCTATAGTTTTTTCACTGTTACACTGGACCTTCCATTTATTCATACAATACTTATTCCAACAACCTATATCTATTGGTTGCTAGCATAGAGACAAACAAAGTTTACTACGACATAACGTTAGCTTGCTGCTAACAAAAGCCAGTCGTAATTAGCTAGCCAAGCTGGCTGAGTGGGGAAATAACGTTACTGTTTTTGAACCTACGTCCAACGTTTCGCACCTCTTGAAACGACTTGCATGAAATCTTTAAAAAGTGGCGTTAACCTTTAACTCCAACCACTAAGGATTTTACGTTACACTTTCATCAACAGCAAATAGTTTTATTTGCGTAAGCTGATACCGGGAGGCTGGCGGTACCTTTCCCAAACAGTCCTTCCTAGCTATGTTTATCACGGTTGCACAACAAAGGGTTAATTGTTTAACAAAAAGACACGATCCATTGAAAACTGAACATAGTTCGGCAAAATACACATGTAGTTTCGGTAACGGGTTAAGATACCGTAGTTAACGATATCACTAGCTAACGTTAGCAACTCCATGTACGTCTGCTGCAGGACGTAAACAACTAGTTAAGGTTGTCCATTCTTGGCTAATGGCACTCATCGCATTGTAGTAATGACGATTCTAATAATGCACAAAGTTGGTGAGATAAAACTAATGCACATTTTAAGAAGTGAACATACTAACCTTCCTATGTTCTCGACCCTTTTGCTAAGTCGACAGCGTGACAAAACTCACTCACCGGTCTGACTGCGTCACACTCCTATGCAAGACTACAGAAGTGTTTCCTGTGTGGTCAAGGGCAAGTCTCGCGGTCTCGCAAATTCAGTTTTTGAGCTTTCATTGGCTACTTACATCCCCATCAAAATCTGTCTTTGAACCCCATGTCCAACTCTTCTACACTTGTTAAAATCTGTTACATCTGACTGTTACAAAAATAAAAATAAAAATAAATGCACTGTTAACCATCGCCAAGTTGTTGTAGTTGTACTGTTTCAGGAAAGTGGGAGGTGACAGATAAGTTCCTAGACCAAGCTCAGTTAAATAGCTCAGCCTCACAGCTCCAACATGGTTATCATCAGGTTTGTGAATGATACCAGTGATTGTCCTGATTACCAACAATGAGATTTGTCACACTGGAGCTTGGAAAACAACCCTGCTTCGCCTCAGCATAATCAAATAGCTGATTGCCATCTGGAGAAGAGGAGTGAAGCTGTTTACCATTAGTGGATCTGCTGTAGAGAGTCACAGAGAGAGACAACAGGTCCCTTGGTATCACCATCACAGAAGACCTCACCTGTAATTTTGATCACTCCACACCAACCATGTGGTGAGAAATAGAACGCTTCCTCTGTACCTGAATGCAAAAATCCTTTTGGCCTTCTTCTCACAGTCCACACAGAGTGTGTCCCGCCTAGTGGATGGTCTGCGTTGTTTTGGAGCTGCACTGCCAGAACTGTAAAACATAGTGATCAGCTTCTCAGAAATCTAGGTTGTGGTAATAGAGGTGAATGTGTAGCTGCACATGTACACTGCCACTGCTTGTAACAAAGTGAGGAACCAAGACTGAAAAAATACACAGATTTAATTGAAGTTGTATTTTCTTAATAATCATACATTTGTTTGATTCAGATTGTTGTCAGGATTTCCTCTTTGTCCTATTTCTCTTCAAAACTTCACTTTCAAATTCACACCTATCTCACTAACACTATACTACATAGGCCTGGCCTCTCACTTTCCCCTATTTCCTGAACTACGGCCATTTCCTGTTCTCTCTGCTCTGACTACACCCCAGCTTTGCACTCGCCACCTCTCTGGTGTCTGAGTCTGAGAAACTAAAGCAGGCATCCTTGCCTTGTGGTCTCTAACTGATAAGACCATTGTCTAATGTCCAAGGCCCCTAAAAGCTCTTGTAGTTAGGCTTACTATGTGACTGGCAACATAAATCAGTGAACTGTTTCACTGCCAGCCTTTTCATTCACCATCACTTCATCAGAAAGTATGTATGGTTTTGAATAATTAGCGTTCATTCCTCTCTTCCTCATGAAGCTGAGAGTCACGAGTGAGTCATTAAATTATATGACAGGAATGTTTGCAGCTGGGAAAAAAGGAAATAGGATACATGACTCATGCAACACAAGTTTTTTTTCTCTCCTTTTTTTCTTTGACAATTTTAATCTTTTCCTTTTCTTGTCCTCCAACTGTAATAATGGAAGTCAAAAGATGGAGGGCAAAAGATAGGAACATTTTACTATGGTAACTCATTTTACCTTTTGCTTTTTAGACTGTATTTTAAGTACATGGAAGTACTTGGACAATGAATCCACTAAGTAGCCATAGAAGTAGATCAAGAATGAAAAAGAACTGAGAATACGGGCTGGTTTTAATTTTTATGACTGCAAAACTTTTAGTAGACATTCCATAGTCCAGAGTCAGCACTCACTCAGCTGGGAATAATCACCTCACCGGTGAAACAGTAGGTCTCAGAACTTTGTGTTTTGCATGGCATTACCCAGCATTATCACTCCCATCAAATTAATAATACTAATAATTAATAAAACTATATTTTTGGTGAATTGTTGAGTGTGCTGAGTGTAAAGCTAGATTACTATGTTTACCGCTATGTTTGTGGTTGGTTTACTCCTACTTGTACTACATCTTCATGTGCAAACAGATTTTTATCTTCTCTAGACGGGTAGCCCCAAACAGACAGCAAATTCTTCAGCTAACATCACTGCCCTGATGTTGAAGTGGGGGAGGGCAGATGGAATTCCTGTGGTGTGGTGTGGAAAATTGCTCCTCATGCCCAGTCCCTTTCCTCTTCTCCTCTCTCTCTCTTTCCCTCTTTCACTTTTCTGAACTCCATTTGGGCCTCGTTTGTGTTCTGCTTAACTCTGAAGGAACAGTTTAATGCAGACTTGACAAGATTCAAGAATCAGGAAATCTTTAGACACAGTGTATTAGTATAGGAGGAATGGAAGATTAACTGGCTCTTTGAACAAAGCAAAATATTAGTTCAGTGTTAGGTTATAAGTCTAAATAACTGCAGCTGTCACTGTGACAGGGCCTTTAGCAGATATCAGAGCTGTGTAGCTTTGTGACAAGTTTTGGGAAGAAGCCCAGGCCTGTAGTCTACATGATACGCAGATATACGCTGCATAACCACTTCAAAAGTTCTTGGGTCTGCGTATACCCAGGAAAACATAGCCTGCAGTACTGACAACACTGTAATAGCAGTAGCTGTGGCAGCACTTCAGGAGCCCCACTGACAATATACCCACAACAGCAAAGTAGCCTACAGCGCTGAAGAAGCCTTATTGTGACGTAACAGTGCATGGAATCGCATAGAGAGGGGAGGAGAAATGGGTGGGTGGGGATTTGAAAGTCAGTTTGTGAGACTTGTGGGGTTTGGAGGAGTCAAATTTTGTCTTACTGGAATGCTTTAAGTGCTATTTTGTTTTTATTGTGCATTATGACCTGTCGCCATAGAGATTATTTGTAACTGAAAATAATTTACAGAAATAATTTTCACTTTACACTTTATGTTTGTGGTTATGTCATAGTACACACATACATTACACATACAAGATCTGCAGCTAAATAAAATTGGTATATTTGTTATTTACAAACTTATGTTATGTAGTTTTCTTGTCCATTTTTGTAGATAAATGGTATTGTTTTCTTGTAATACTTCGCAATTTAAACTTGCAAATGAAAAGGCACAACCAGAGAGGGTAAAAGTGGAGCGAGAGGCACAAACGTTCGTTAAGTTCCATGTTCTGTTTTTGTGTGGGGGGGAAATCCCCCTTAATGCAGACCTGAGTCGAGCCCCCATATGCTGATACAGAAGATCATTAACAAGTTTTTATTGTGATGTTATGTGACACTCCCCCTTTGGCAGCCTAACTATCGTAACTATTCACGTTTGCTCCCATTGTAACATATTATGTTGTTCTATCTTGGCCAGTATTCAATGTATTTGGTACAACACTTTTCCAAAGATCTTCAAAACTGAGAACACTACCAACTCTTTACAGTTGTTTTCCTTTGCCTAGCAACCGCCCCAGACACCACTCATTTGCATGTTATCACTCTTTTCTCTGTTCCACACATGCAGACATGCACAGACACACACACACAAACACCTTGACGTGCTGTTTATTGATGAACCACACATTTGGTATTCGTATAGGGGAAGTTTTGACATAATTATTAAACAAATTTAAAGTTATGGTATTTATCTAACATGATTACTCTTTCAGTACAGTTTGAATGGCAGTAGTCACAAGAACCTTTATGGGTGTACGTTGCTATGGTTACTATGCAACAGGAAGTGTAGCACAGCTGTGGGCAATTTCTGTGATGGCAAGTCAACAATGAAAACCGGAGATGAGACTGGATGTGCTTTAGGTATGGGTTTACAGAATACTGTGTGGGCTAGTGTTATATGAGGGAGATGTTATTAAGAGCATGTGTTGTGAGCGGTTGACAAACAGATGGGATGTATGTACAGTAAAGTGTATTTGATCGTCTGTGTGTGTGTGTGTTTGGGTGTGTGCGTGAGAGTGTGTCTGTAAAGGCCTAAATTACTTTCACAAAAAGAACTCGTGGTACAAGGGGCATGAGTCACTCTCTCACTCACTCAGTGTGTGTGCGTGTGTGCGTGCATGCAAGGAAATGACTTGGTGGCTAACCTCAGTGCAACAGAAAAATAAAAAAATAGAACTGAAAAAGAAGGAATAAACAACAATTAAGGTCTAAAACAGACCAGTGTGTCTGTGATGTTATTTAGTGCCTGTGTCTGGTTAAACAGAGCTTACAGCAGGGACAGCACTATAATACTGGAATCCATTTGAGAGGTCTGTTACAAACTCTAGGTATGTTAAGTGAGGGAAGTTTAATAACACATTTATGCATAAACAACAGTTAGTTAATGTGTTAGTTTGTAACACACATCTACTGTGGTCAGCACTGTACCACAGCTAATGCTATGGAGCTCTCTGACCACCAGTAACCCCCCGAGAGAGTTGGGGCAGGAATGGCTTATGAGAAGCTTGGTGGGATTTTAGGAGGGGGAAGACCAAACTCTGAGACTGTGGGCAGTTATTGCCTTAGCAACAGGGCAGTTTGTGAGTATTTTGGCAGGGGAGAGAGAGAGAGAGAGAGAGAGGGAGGAGACTTAGGAAAAGAGAGAGAGAAAGCAGCGGGGGAAGTGAGTGTTGGGAGGGAAGTCCCTAGTATAAAACCCAGGCCCTTCCCCTGCGTCGCTCCTACTCTCTGCACTGCAGCCCTGCTGAGTGACCCTCTGCAACCGTTTCTCCTTTCCTCTCGCATTCCACACTCTTCTCAACCACCATGAGCTACCGGTCAGACCGCATCTCTTTTGTACGCTCAGCTCCAGCCTCCCGAGCTGTCAGCATCTATGGAGGCGCCGGGGGCTTTGGTGCGCGGATCTCCTCCTCGTCCTCCTCCAGCCTCCGCTCCGGGGCTCCCAGCGGAGGGATCATGGCCTCCTCAGCCTACACCCAGCGGAGCTCGGCGCCGGGGGCCGGGGGCATGACGGCCTCTGTCCAGGGGGGCATGGGTGGGGTGCTGGGCAATGAGAAGGGTCAGATGCAGAACCTGAACGAGCGTCTGGCGTCCTACCTGGAGAAGGTGCGCAGTTTGGAGCAGGCCAATGCCAAGCTGGAGGCCCAGATCCGCGACGCAATGGAGAAGAGCGGACCACAGACCAGGGACTACAGCCGCTACAGCACCGTCCTGGATGACCTTAGAAAGCAGGTGTGGATATGTGTGTGTGTGTGTGTGTGTGTGTGTGTGTGTGTGTGTGTGTGTGAGAGAGAGAGAAAGAGAGAGAGAGAATGGTGGTGGTGGTGTTTGTTTTTGTGTCTGAATATGTGTACACGTATGTGTATGAATGTCTATGTGTACTTGTGTGTGTATGTATGTATGCATGTGTGATAGGACTGTCTCAGGGTGTGTGTATGTAATATGAGTGCTTTGGTGTTGGTGTGCGTATGTGTGAGTCCATGAATAGTGGGAGGCAAGAGGGAATGATTTTCTCATGGGACGGCATCATTGAGCAGAAGAGCACATGGTGTCCTACCAAATCTCAAACCTAAAAACCCTCCCCACTCTAACATCAAATTAGAGAATTACAGAACATATAAAACCTATTGTCTTTTCAAAAAATATACAAGTAAAATTTGAGGACATAATGAATGAATGATAGTTTAATGATATGATATGAAATGATATGAATGCTATGATTCTAGTGGAACACTTTTCTGAGACTATATCTGAGACTGGAATAGGTATCCCCTCCACATGGCCAGAGGACCAACTAGCTGGGAGCTATCGCATTTCCTCTGTGCTGAATGTAGGGTGTGGCAGGCATTGCTCTCCCTTTGTGCATTTGCCTGTAGTTCCTCTCTTCCTCCAGAGTCATTTGCTTCTCTCTCATGTCATAAATATTCCTTCTCACAAATGTTCCTCTTCATTTGATCAAGTATCCATGGTGACAAGAGTCACACAAGAAAACAGTTGTTGTTCCCTAAATGCTCCTCAAAACATTTGCCGCGTTGCCAGGTCTGTTTAATGCAGAAGTTCTGACTAAGGGGTGTAATGGCAAACAGATGTGGAACAGCGCACACACTCTCTCTCTCTCTCACACACACACACACACACACACACACACACACAGCTACAGATAGTCATATGATCTTTTAGAGGAACTTCTGGAAACGGTTTTTGAAGTTTTTGTACTGTTTTCAGAGTTATGCAACTCTTTCCTTTGTTGCCTCTTAAGTGGGCTTCAATATGAAAAACGGCTGTGGTTAAAAGGGCTATAACTGCAGCATGTTAATGCACATGTAGTTCTTGAGACTTATTCAACAGTCAATCAAGTTTATAAAGTAACAAGAAACATTGTTCGTGATTCTAGACTTATTTTGTTTGGATTTAGACACAGAAGCCAGAGATTTGAAATCATCTCAAAGTTGTGCTTGAAACATTAATCAAAGATCATTTCCATGTTATTCAAAACAGTTGTGAATTAGACATAACTAAGAATATTTTAATCAACCTCAAAGTACAACCTTGTTATACTGAACATATACCTCTCTGAAGTTCAGTGATCCACTCACCATTTTCCATCATATTGTTTTGTTTATTTGTATGTACTCAGTTTATGTGCTGATATATCTTTCTCTGTTTTGTAGGTGTTTGATATGACTCTGGATAACGCTCGGCTGGTGCTGCAGATCGATAATGCCAGACTTGCTGTTGATGATTTTAGAGTAAAGTGAGTTTCATAGCATGAAAATATAATGCTCCTGCTTGTCCACAACCATTCATTTATTTGCATGTATTTGCATGTATACACGCACGTTAAGACTGTTTGCATACCTGCATTTCTCCTACCTGTGCGGGGAGGGAAAACCAGGTTTGTTGTTTCTGTGTAGGTGTGCACATAGTGTGGACATACTGAGTGTGTGTTTTGTGTGTGTTCAGGTATGAATCTGAGCTTGCCATTCGCCAGTCTGTGGAGGGCGACATTGCTGGGCTGAAGAAGGTGATTGACGACACAAACCTCGGCCGTATGAACATTGAGGGCGAGATCGAGTCTGTGAGAGAGGAGCTGGCCTTCCTCCAGAAGAACCATGAGAATGTGAGTGACGACACTGGAGCTTAGAAACCCAAAAATCTGGTTGTGTGAAAATCTGGCTGTGTCACTTAGTGGAGTCACTTGAAAAGGTCCTTTGGGAAAGTCTTCTAATGCTAATTCTAGCTTGTCATGGTTTGTGATTCCTGAGGTGTTTAATTCCAGCTTATGTGAGCTTTGGTGATTACAGAGTCGGATTCACTGCAACTCCCACTTCAACTCCCAGCTTTTCTCCCTTGAGTCCCATGACTCCACTCAAATGATCAAACCAGCAGAAGTGAAGAAGCTTGTGTTATACAGGCAATGTAGCTGACACTGCACTCTTTATTTTACAATGGCAGGCACAGTCTTAACTGAACACCAACTGCTGTCAAATAACCAGTCCATCGTTTTGGGTGCTGAATTCCCCTTTTACACCCCACACATCCTACATACATCATTCACATTTGTTAAGCCTCCTGACAACAATGATCATATTGGCAGATCCGAATACCATATGACCCTGTAGCCATAGGTTATAAGGGTCATGATGGGGTTATTGATGGGGACTTAATGAGTTTACTGTGGGGAGTAACGGCAACAGGAACGACTTACTAAGGAACAACAGACCCCTGGGATAATCACACTCCTTAGCAAAGTAACATTTCACATTTTATGTCCTCATCGTCAGAGAAGGGTTTTAAAGGAAGGCCACAGCTTTCACAGCTCAGATCAATGTTAAACTAAAACACTTGAGACTCTTATTAAATTAGACTCTTATTCCCCTTTATCAAAACAAATACTTGCTGAAGGAAATACAGATCATCCCCCATAATCTGATCACAATTCAATGCAACTTCAATGCAAATTGACACTTTATATGACTACTGTGGTTTCAAAATTATTCAACCCCCCCTCATGCCAAGTGTCTTTTATATAAATGAAAGCACACTTTTACTGGTCTGACCGTCTGCAAATGCCACACACCAGTTCCAGTTTGATGAGTTTTCTGAAAAAACACTTGAACTATTTGAATTTGCTTGAAACTCATTTTCAGTGGAGAAAATTAAGGGGTTGAGTAATGTAGACTGTAACTGCATGTGTATAAGATGCACTCTATACTGTACTCTGTGAAGCTGGATTTTTCCACCTGACATCAATTACAACACTGGATATTCAGCAATAACAATACCACATTACATTTATATGGCTCTGTCTCATTCAGACATTAACTGCATTTGCTTCATGTCCACGTCAAACAGGAAGTGTCAGACCTGATGAGGCAGATCTCCCAGTCAGGCGTGCAGGTGGATGTGGATGCTCCCAAGGGTCAAGACCTCTCCCAGATCATGGGGGACATGAGAACCAACTACGAGAAGATGGCTCTGAAAAACGCAGAGGAGCTCAAAATGTGGCATGAGAACCAGGTGGCTTTTCTGTCCATTTCTATCCCACACACCCCGTCACCACACACACACACACACACACACACATACACACACACACACACACACACAACACACACACAAACACATTTCACAATGCTTTTTCACACTGCTGTATTAAGTTCATTCTGAAGATCATACTGGCATAAAACACAATGTTCTAATGCCTTCAAGTCCTTTCTGCTGGACACCTTTCTCACCATTTCTCTTTGTCTCTCTGCATCCTGTCCTGTGTCCTGTGTCCTGTGTGTGTCAATCTCAGATGTCTGAGGTGCAGGTTCAGGTGTCCCAGAACACAGAGGCCCTACAGGGAGCCCAGATGGAGAAGAATGACCTCAGGAGGCAGATACAGACGCTGGAGATAGAATTGACGTCACAACAGAGCCTGGTAAATACTCACAGACACACACACACACACACACACACCTTTGCTTCTTTTGACTTGTGCATAAAACAAGACAAAACAAAACAGACAAAAACAAAATAAGGAGGACACGGACAAAAGATGAAGCACAAAAAACAAAATGACCTCAAAGGACAGAATAAATAACCTTTACCACACAACCATGCGCGCACACACACACACACACATACACACACACACCGAGAAATGGATATATGATCAGCCCATTGTGGGGTTTACTGCAGTATGTGTCAAACATATTACATGTCACTTATTTGTTCCAAGTTGGCTGTGATCCACTACAACACATTCAGTGATGTTCTCCTCACATTTCTGTGGGTGTGCATTCATTATGTACTCTCAAAAAACTCTCAAAACTGTGTTTTTGTTAAGGCACTGTATTGCCTTTGTTAATGGGAAACAAAGAAAGATTCTCAGAATCAATCTTTTTTTTCCCTACAATCAACCACTTTCCCAAAAGGGAGGTGTACATTTCATTGGCTGTAGGCTGCTAAAATATCCACAACCTTTCATCAGGATTTAAACATGAGCCCAGCATTAGTGCAAAATTACAGGACTGTTGTCTACGTGTTTGGTGATTGTAGAAAGCATCTCTTGATGACACACTACGGAACACAGAGCTGCGCACCAACGCTGAGATGGAGAAGTATAATGACGTCATCCGGCAGCTCGAGGCAGAGCTGGCGCAGCTGAGGGCAAACGTCACACAGCAGGGTCAGGATTACGAGACGCTCCTGAACATGAAGATGAAGCTGGAGGCTGAGATCGCCACCTACCGCCACCTGCTGGACGGGGAGGATGTCAGGCCTCCACCTCAGCAGCTACCCCAGCCTCACCAGGGCAAGGGCAAGTCCAAGTTCAAGTGAGTTAGCCGGTCACATCAGGCTTATCTGTTTGTGATCACTGTTGTTATTCCGACAGTCACCCCCATCTAATCCAGGGTCCATCATCTCAGATCTCCGACTGTTCAATTCAATTTAATTATATTTATACAGTGCTCTTCAATTTAGAATCGTCTCATGACGCTTTAAAGTCATTAACAAGGAGCCCCCAAGACCAACAGGGTCAAGGAAAAACTTCTTGTGGTAGTTATTCAAAGAAGAATCCATGGCTCCAGGGGCCATGCATTTATTTAGCATAAAAAAACATTAGTGCTTTAGGTGTCTTCTCTAAGCATATATACATTGTGTGGAACTTTCTTGGGGGATGTGGAACTTTCTTGGGGAGATAAAATCATGTTTAGAAAAAAGAAAATGTTTATAGCCCTGTATACATGGATAGATTTTCTGTCATTCCGATTAAACTATTCCGATTAAAACTTCTGGGTCGACTGTTTACATGCAGCAACATTCTATTACAATCAGAGTGAGAGAATATATGAAATATCAAGCAACTTGTATTTAAGGTTACTTAACATGTGAATTTATGTTTCAGTTTAACAGATGCCCTGGGGGAGCTGGAAGGTCTGGAGGAGTAAAGACACGAACACACACACACACACACACACACACACACACACACACACACACACACAGTCAGTCCAAGAGAGGAGAAACTGCACTTTGTTAAATCAAAGAGAGCCATCAAATCAGTGATATCTTGTGAATGAAAGCTTAAGAGTCCACTGTGATTCCAGCAATGCAGACAATGGCAATAAATTCTCATATGGTGGAGCTGTGTGTGTATTTTGTTTTATTGACAATAGGTGTCTTTGCATCATAAATCAGATTCCTTTGTTTTTTTCTCTTCTTAATCTTTCTCCCTAGTCTCCTTAATACAAACATTATTATTATTATTATTATTATTATTATTATTATTTTGCATAAGAACCTGACATATTGCTAAAATTCTTTGTCATAAAAATGTCATGTACCTTTGAAATTCCATGAAAATTATTAAATCAACTCCTGGGTTGTTAACCATCCTACTCCTGGATTTTCATGGCTCCTGACACAGGAAACTGATTAGTGCCCCCTACTGGAGAGATAAGGTAGGAACAACTGCTGTTAAATTCTTTTGCTGTACATCTAATTTGTTTACCTACACAAAAGGCACAAATAATGTCTGAACAAAAGGACAGTTTAACGAAACATCTGTTTGATTATGTTGCCAAATCAATATTAGGACCGTGATGAAAAGAACTGGAATCAGTGTAGATGGCAGTGGATTTATTTATCGCACACAAAAACATGACACCATTACTTACAGTGAAACACCCTCAAAAAACAACCATACAGTGGACAACCACGCAGAATAGTAATTTGTCTAGATTTATAAAAAAAATATTTTAAAAGGTATCTCATTTTATATTCATCATTAAACTGGATTCATCCAATCTAGAATGACTATCACGTATAACTGCATAACCTGGCTTAAAAGAACTACGCCAAAATGGTCAACTATGGTTGCTGCACTACAAACAAGATCTGTCCTAAACTAAATGATGCTGTTCGAATACAAGGCAGATTAGTCATGGGGAAAATGAGTGTGGCATAATGTAACAAATGTAATAATGTAACAAACAAATAAACAGGAAACTCTGAAGTATTTGTCTAACAAACATCTTTCCAGTATATTAGCAAAAGCTCATTAATGGTTTTACTGCTTATGAACTTGTAATGAAATATCAGCTAATGAGTTCATTTTTAGAGCACAGACTTTCCTGTTATTAACAACAGTCTCTTCAACAGTGTTATCCTATCTCCCAGTACTGATATACACAGCAAATAGGAACACATGGAGAAGAGATAGATAATAACCATGGCAGGGGAGAGGAGGTCCAGAAACATTGTATGAAAGGATCTGGGTATTCACACACACACACACACACACACACACACACACGCACGCAAGATTTAAAATTTGTTTGTGTTTTCCATAATACACTATACCAAAAAAATATCACATAAACTCACACAACACATATCAATGCAAAAAATAACATCTGAAAAATAGCTCTTTTTATTAAAAAAAAAATGCATCATGCAGTTGTAAATTTTATTATTCAAAATATTTTTGAGTCCTATGAGGCATGTCCTCTGTTAATGACTATGTACATTACAGATCTTTTCTATACATAAAACACTTTGCCTCGATTTTTAAAATTGACCTGCTTTTTCCCACAACAATGTTAAGATTCAATTTTGCTCCACTTTTAACAGAAACACAAAGGCCAGACAACAAACCCGGTACTTACATCAGTGGCCACTGATTTAGATGTTTAACTTTTAAAGTTTACAAGCCACTGGCATCTATTTGGAGAACTTTCACATCTAAATTTCAAGTTATTTTATTAACTATTATACCGAAGCATTTCCATAAAACAACACCCTGTAGGACAAATGATATTATTTCCATAAGAGGACATAATAAATAAAGGTAAGAGAATTTGAGAAAGGTTCTGAGGATTCTGACGTGGAGCTCCTTCACACACTGTAGCACCTTGAGGAGAGAAGTACTTTATGCACTTTATACGTTAAGTGGCCAGTTTTCAGCCATATCCACATGATTCCACCACTGCAAGACAACAAAACACACACTGTCTTAACAACAGAAAAGACATAAATGGGTGTTTGGTTACTGTATATTTGTGTGTGTATGTGTATGAATGAGTATGCGTGTGTATTTTCTTCGTGTATGTGCATGCATACCTCAGTGAGTGTACTGTATGTGTGTGTGTGTGTGTCTCGTAAGAGATGCTGCTTTTCACATTCCTCCAAAAAGTGGTTGGTGTTACTCACACAAGTGCTGTGTGTGTACAAGTGTGTGTTTACCTCACTAAAGACACAGCTCTTCACAGTCCTCTAACTGTGCGAAGCTGTTGGCGTTTCCCTCACATCCACTGTACACAAACGGCCGGCAGGCACGGACGGCAGAGTTAAAGTACCAGCGCAGTGTGTATCGGGAACAACTCCCCTCATCCAGAGGAAGCAAGCAAGGGTCTGCACACACACACACCCACACACACACACAGAAACACACAGACACACACACCAACAGGCATGAACACAAGGATACATAGATAGACGGAGAGAAAGAAAGAGAAAGTGTGAGGACGAGAAAAAAAAGAGAAAGACAGAGAGACAGAGAGATTGACCTAATTTGCATGCATGAAATTATGGATAAAGTTTAACCAAATCCCAGAATTCCGACTCTGCTAACAGGGCAGTCTACAGAGAGCTGCAGACCAGACCTCTGCACAAGAGCACTCCCTTATCTGCCCTGTAATGTATACCAGTTCCCCAACCACCTGGCTGAAGACCAATAACAAGCTAGGCTGGAGTTTCTTACCAGCCAATGAAAGAAGGGTTGAACAAGGACTAGGAATACGTAAACAACAGGCCTTCATGTTGTGCATGCAACACGCACAATCCAAAATGTTAAAACAAGACATTCACCTTCTGCCTCTCGCTTGGGTCTCACAACTTTCAAGGGATCAACGATAACTTCTACACCTACCAAACACACATGCGCACACACATACACACACACACACACACAAATACACACGCACACATAGAGGACAAAGACTTAGTTTGACTCTTGATTTGAAGAAACACACTATTGCTGTGACTGAAAAAATCATGACTCCTTGAGCATGTGGAGTACCTTTGCTCTGATTGGCTGGAGGAGGGAGGTCAACCACCTCCGCAAGTGGATCATCGTAACTTTCTATGGAGTAGATGTGTTGGTAGTCTGGGTCATTGGTGTTCATCACGACACGAAGCTCATGGCCTTAGAGGTAAATATTCATACACACATATGCACACACATGCGTGAACACACATGAACACATACACACATGAATACACACAAATTTGAATACACACTCATAGAAAAACACATGAAGACAAGGACACACACACACACACACACACACACACTGTATGTGAATGTAGCCTGGCAATTTATATATATATGCTGTCAATGTTAACACGTTAACGCATGTGATTAATGTAAAAAATTGTAAAAAGTTATTTTTTTATGCAAATTAATCATGCAGACGCATATGTCACACTTCCTGCCAGCGCCCTCTTCAATTTGGCTTTGATATGCAATTGACATAAACGCGGTCAGCACAGAAAGTCTTCAGCTGCTGCAAACTACTGCCTAACTTGTGGTAATTGGAGTCTTTGGTCTCTTTTTTCCTCTAAGGTAACATAAAGTATACAAGTCACTACGCAAAAGTTCAATATGAACAAGACCGGTTCAAAGACAGCTGTTTGTGTTTATCTGAAGGGTGACTGTAACTCTACTGACGTGAGATGGCAAAGTAGACTACAGTATAGTCTAGTTTCAAGTCCTTGTTCTTGTTATTCTGGGGATGAAAGAGTTTCTCTTTGACATTATTTGCAGAATACAAGCAGCATAATGATGATTGAAGATGCTTGAAGATGCTTCTTAATATGTCATTTTTAAAGAGCTGACAGACACGTTGAATGAGAGTAGGGAGAGTAGAGAGAGCAGAAAAAGGCCAAACCGCGGTAGATTTGAAATAAGGGGGATTGTGCGGAATTTGCGAGTGAAGTGGGTTGATGATTAAAAAGATCATGTGGTCGATCTTTTCATCCCCGTCATTTCAAAAGTAGCTTGCAAGTCAAAAAAGTTTGGGCACCCCTGTCATAGACAACCTGTGGCAACGACACTCTTTCATGTTGGGTGTGAAGGAAACCCAGGAGCGGCACTTTGCTGAAGGCTCCGCTAACCAGGGCTATGTGTGACATTCTTTCTTTGCAAAAAATAAAGAATTCTGAAACTTTAAATGTGTGATTGATTGTGATTAATTAACTTGAAATTTCCATTGTAAGCTTTATGGATTTATTATGCGTCCAGACTAGTGTCTCCAGCTGTGGCAGGCTACGGAAAATACAACTGATGTACATACATACAAACAAGTACTACATATACATATATACGAACACACACACACACGAATGCACACACATAAACACATAAATACACTGGAGGTGTGAAGTGGTGTGTTATGGCACGGCTGGTGTTAGCGAGTAGTTAGGTTAGGAGACAGCCAGAGGAACTCACCCTCGTCATCATGACGAGCCCAGGTACGGGAGGGCACACGGCCAGTCCGGTAGGACTGAATTGGCACTGAGGGCCCAGAGTCATGCGCACCTGACCCACCTGTCCAACATAACCCATCCTTAGACACGACAACCACCAAATTTGACATACACACACATTCACACTCTCACACACATGGCCCTCGGTGTGCCACAGTGCAGAGCCCACAGATTGTTATCCAACGACAAACACAGTTAGGTAAACATAAACAAACATGTAAATTAGCAGCGTTATGTTACCCAACAATAACACAGTTAGGTAAACACAAAACAAACAAATAAAAATTAGCCACATTAATTAACAGCGACTATTATACGGCTCTCCAGAATGCTGTGGGAGGTTCCATTCACTTTGAATGGGCCTTCCCAACGTGCAGTCAGTTATTTCTGTATAATGACCGCTGCGAAAGTATCACAGGTTTTTTCACAGGTTTTTTTGCTCCAGATTACCATGTGCATATCATTCCGTGTGTAGAGATCATTCACTTTTCACAATTGAAGTTCACTGAAAGTGAAAGGAGTTCAGCTGCGTTCTAAAGAATGTCTCAAGTTCAAGTTGCATTGCGAAATATTTGTTTATCCATGGCCAAGAAGCCAAGAAATGTTTTTTAAGTTTAAAAGATGTTTGTGTGAAGTTTTCTGCCGTCGTTTTGGCAAGTAGCCGTATAATAAGCGGGATAATGGATTGTCCGCCGGTCATTATAAGAAAAAATTTTCCTTCAGGACAAATCAAGACCCCTTTGCCTTCGGCATTGGGGTTCTGTTCATCATATTTTTCTATAATGACCAGTGGACAATACATTATCCCTTACTTAGTCAGTTAGGATTCTCACAATACATGGACAATGTCAATGGACTTAGACAATACACCTGTCATTCCCTCAGAGTGCGTGCATGCACAATGGTGTGACTGCATAGAAAAGTATCATTGAGTCACACCAACACAATGTCTTATCTACATTGTGGCCAACACTACACTGACACCAACACTGTACCAAACCATCAGAAATGTAATGTTTATTACTGTGGTTACTTCTTACTTACTTACTCATTCATTGATGTAATGTTAATTCATTAATGTTATGTTGACTGAAAATATATAACGCATATATAGCGCTTCACTGGTACTTACCTCCACACGCTAGGGGTGGAGAATGGCGATGGGTGGATGGGTTCAGAGAAAAAAGAAAAAAAAGACAAAACATTTTTATTGCAAATTAATACCCTGACTTCTCGACTGACACTGAACTCACGATTTACAAGATTAAATATGGTTTTTAAAACACTTAAAACATTCGAGGTATTCCACTGACTCAGTAAACTCACCACAGTGCTGGTTCATCTCAGTGCGAACATATGTGCGAATTTCATCTTCCTGTAGAACAAACAGTGATGAACATCAATCTGCTATGATTCCCTGAAACCAATAATATGAGCGTGCCTTCTGCTGCTCCTGCGTATGTGTGCATGCGTGTGTGTGCGTGTGTGTGAGTGTGTGTCTGCGTGCGCACAGTATGTGTTTTGCTTTTGTGTCTTGGATGCATGTGACTGTGTGACATATGTTTTACATTTGTGTTTTGTGTGTGAGTGTCACTGCACAACGAACAGTGATGAACATTAATCTGCTATGATTCCCTGAGTATGCGTATGAGTGTGAGTGTGCCTTTTGCTGCTCCTGCATATATGTGTGCATATGTGTGTGTGTGTGTGTGTGTGTGTTTTTGTGTGTGTGTGTGTGTGTGTGTGTGTGAGTGTGTGTGTGTGTGTGCTTTGCATTTGTGTTCTGGATGCATATGGCTGTGTGCACATGTTTAGCATTGTTGTTTTGTGTGTGCATCAGCATTGCTGACCGTTAAGCCTGGTTCTCCTCTGTCTCCTTTGGGTCCAGATAGTCCCATTTCACCCTAAATACAAGAGGAACAGAGAATGATCTTATTATTTAAATATTCATTAACTTTAAGCAGGCACCTACTGTACATCCTGAAAGTTAGTCCAACCAATTTTCTAGCCAAACTGACCCACCATTGGAGGTCATTATTGCACGGATAACTATAACTTCAGTAATACAGACAAGAATCACGTCACAGACAACACTGTTGTGTCTCCAGTCATGTTCTTTGTACCGACAGGTAGAATAACTACTATAAATTGCACCTTCAGGTAAAATATTTGAATAACAAACTATATGACATACAACATAAATGCATAAGGTATTTAACAAACTAATATCCATAGATTTAATCATTATCAATTTGTGAACGTTCATAGGTGAACTTAGTAAACATTCCTGTAAGCTTCACACAGTACACAGCATTAGTAGTGTTGTGTATGTGTATCAAACTGATTATGCAGTGGTAAATGCAGATAAAATCGAATGTACTTGTAGTGCAGTGGTTGATAAGGTCAAAAGTCAACTGGTATTTAGCAAAGTTTGCAAACTTTTTGCAAAGTGACATAGACTCGCAACATGTGGTTTGGGAATCAAACCTGGACTGACCAATTGTCAGTCAGTGATGTTACCATATACTCTGCGGGTTTATGGTTGACCACCATAAGGACGGTACACTCTTCATTACACACCCTAATTCCCTCCCAGTCTCTGCATAGGACCACAGTATAGTGGAGTTTTCCTTGTTACCAAAAATAGGATGCTTGTTACCTGCTCTCCTCTCTCTCCAGGAATGCCTGGAATACCCCTGGGGCCCACCATGGCAGGGCCTGGTGGTCCACGCTCGCCCTGTAATCACACACACACACACACACACACAAATACACACACACACACACTTAAAATACAGCAGCACATAATCATAAACATGTTTTGATGTCCTGCATGCATGTGTATGTATCAGATTAATATGCTACGGACAATTCTTGGCCCCAGAAGACTGAAAAGACAAACACACACACAAAAAAATCACAAACACACACACACACACACACACACACAGATACACACACACACACACACACACACAGACACAGACACAAACACACATACACACCTTCTGTCCCTGTAGTCCTTCAGGTCAA
This sequence comes from Tenualosa ilisha, assembly GCA_015244755.2. NCBI lineage: Eukaryota > Metazoa > Chordata > Actinopteri > Clupeiformes > Clupeidae > Tenualosa > Tenualosa ilisha. The sequence continues at coordinate 320,630 of PYXC01000499.1, forward strand.
CAAACACACACACACACACACACAAAATCACAAACACACACACACACACACACACACACAGATACACACACACATACAGACACAGACACAAACACACATACACATACACACACACACACCTTCTGTCCCTGTAGTCCTTCAGGTCCTTTGGTTCCTGCCGGTCCTTGGGGGCCAGTAAGGCCTGGAGCTCCATCTGCCCCTCTTGGCCCTGGGGGCCCAGGGATACCTGGAGGTCCCTGGTAAAAGATGACACAATTAAGAAAATAATAATTAAAAAAAAAAAAAAACTAACTGAAAGAAAATTTCAGAAAATTTCAACCTATAGCTCTGTAGTTTGAGGTCACGAGTGCTATTGGTAAGAAATAGAACATATACTGAATCGGCAGCTAACTAAACAGGACATAGAAAAAGAAACTGAGCTTGAGTTTCTGTTCTCTGTTTTGTTATCATTGGCTGTCATTTCACTATTCGCTCTGTGTTGTACCAAATATCAATGTTCTTCCTAGCAACCGAACACTCGATGACCACGAACAACAGAACAATGGGTTGAAATGCTCCGGAATTTTCCTTAAATTCGAAAATGCAATGTAATGTAATGTAACTAGAACAACACTTTTCAACTTACCCTCTCACCTTTCTCTCCTTGGGCCCCTTTGGGTCCCGTCACGCCATCAAATCCTCGGTCACCCTAAAGAAATGAACATAGTAAACACAAAACCTACTATGAAAAACATCACTATCAACGACAAATGCACACTTTTACTGTATTTTGGAACATAAATATTCTCACCTTTGGACCAATAAGGCCCTCTTTGCCTTGAGCCCCAGTAATGCCTGGAGGGCCTATTTCTCCCTATGGGTCAAAGAAGTTTAAATAAGACTGTGTGAATTAGAACACTTGAACTAGGTCAAATGTTATGAGTGTTGCAAGTGTTTTGGTGTACGTATGAGTGCATGAGTGTACTTAAATCTGTTTGTGTGTGTGTGTGTGTGTACTTATGTCTGTAAATATGTGGATGTGAATGTGTGTGCATGCTTATGTCTGTAGATATGTGTGTGTGTGTGTATTTATGTCTGTAAATATGTGTCTGTGGATGTGTGTGTGTACTTATGTCTGTAAATGTGTGTGTGTGTGTGTGTTTGTGTGTGTGTGTGTATGTGTGTTTAAATTTTACCTGCTCCCCTTTCCTCCCTGGCATACCAGGACGTCCAGACAGACCAGCATCGCCCTGTAAACACAAGCATTGGACTCTATGTGATCACACAGGTAGCAGTGTAACACAAAAGCACTTGTCTAACACTACTGCCAGACCTCCACACTACTAATTTCATAAATATACACACTACACACTACTGTCAGGGAACTATGAGCTGTGCTTGTTCTGGTAAAGTGTAGACATATCCTTGCCAATCTAAGACCAATGTATGACCTTAGAGTCGTAGGACAACCACACACATGAGAGGTTACTGTAGCTACTGAACTGTAGTTACTGTAGTCACTGTAGCACCAGAGTAAAATCTGTCATTCATCAGCACCACGGACAGAGACTGCCCAGGGCAAGCAGATGGCCAACAACTTAGAGTGATCATTAATGCACAGTCATCATAGGTAGTGTTGCCAACTGTTGTTCAACCATAGAGTTTAAATCATAAAAACATTCAAAGTATGCTTACATTAATCACAATGACCATTACGCCTGCACTAATCCTAAAACCAAGCTCTGTCCATGCTGAATGTAATTTTGAATGGTAACACTGAAAATCTAGTGATGCACTACCTGTTTCAGACCCATGAATGTTCAGAGCCTTTTAATTCCATTGAAACAAATGACAAAACTATACATAGCCCATGGGATGAAGGATGTTGGGACATTTCAATGCATATTAAATCACATCTAGAGGGCATAAGCTTTTAGAAAATAGTTTTTGTTTACTGAGGTAAAAAGGCTAAACAGTGAAAATGACGTTTTCTGAGAACTTATGATCTCTAGACGTCATTTCATGTGCAATGTTAGGCCATGGAGCCTGACAGTTCTAAAGCAGCCCAGCACCTCACCTTGTCTCCTTTGGGTCCAGCTGTTCCACAGGCTCCTTTAGAACCACGGTCCCCCTGCAAACCACAGAGAACCATTGGTTCCTCCTCATCAGGACACATACAGGTTAAGCACAGTGCTGATGTTGCTTTAGCTGATGGACATCATTCCCAGTGATACAGTTTTATTCATCAAAGACCAGACGGGTCCGAATTAATCTGTTGTGAATCCAACAGAGGTTGGCATGCATTAAAAATGATCTATTTTGGTTTAAAAATGTTTTTTTTTTTGCTTTTATTTAGACAGGACAGTGGAGATTGAGCAGGAGAGAGACGAGGGGTAAAAAGGGGAGATGTCCACGGGCTATATCTGAACCTAATCTCCCATGGGTACCTGACCCATTCATGGCCTATTATAGACAGCACTCTGTTACCACGAATAACAGAGTTATTGATTGATTGGCATCAGACTTCTCCTGGCGATGACTGATGTTGAAACATGCACACACATACACACCTTGCTCCCCCGTGGTCCGCTCATGCCAAACTCTCCCTTCTCTCCCCTTGGTCCAGATAGGCCATCTTTCCCCGGGGTGCCCTGGGAAGGAGATACAAAATAAACATCATATGAATGTGCATTAATCGCCATCATAATAAACATCCTATGAGTGTGCACCAATCACCGAATTTAGTGTCGGCAGCATTGCCAAAATAGACAGGCACAAAACGTACAATATATTTGAATGCTTTATTTCATCCACTAATGGTGAAACACACACACACACACACACACACACACACTCAAACGCAGTCCCCTACCGATTCGCCTGGCAGTCCTGGCATGCCTGCTTCACCCTAAAGAAATAAGGACAGAAAGAGACAGAATTCAAATTAAATGTAACAGAAGTCCCATTGATGGTGCAGGTTGTGACATTAGTTGCTGTCCCAGTGTGTTTATCTTAATTGTTGATGGTCACCTTCTGTCCACCAGGTCCTCTTGCGCCAGGGAATCCAGTGGATCCCCTGTCCCCTGGATCTCCCTGGATACCCTTTACACAGACACACACAAACATGTTTACAGACATGCACATAAAAGTACATAAACACAGCATCAGTTTTCCTCTGAGGGAACGACCACACTAGGGATGCATCGATCTGATATTTAGATATTTGTCCCGATATGAACAATAGCTGGATCGGGTATCATTAAATAGCTGGATTAGCTATTGGTACAATTTATAGGCTATCGGTAAGATGCATGGGCTGATCCATTCCCTTTGACTTATGACCATGACCACAACCCCTAGGTTACTGGGCTACTGTGGATGTAGCCCCCCACCACTGCTGATTGACAATAAAGTGCTACTAACCATCAATACCAGTCTCATCCCACCTGTAACCACTCAGCTCATCAACCACACTATTTAAACCATGCCAGGACTGACACTCTCTGCCAGATTCTGTCTTACTCAGAGGAGTATGCTTGTAACTCTCTGTCTTACTCATAGGAGACCCATGCTTCTAACTCTCTGTCTGGATTGCCCTTGTTGGATCTGCTTGTTTTTGATTCTTCTTTTGAACTACTGACCTGAGAGTCTGCTGACTAAAGAGCCAGTGTCCTCATGTGAGTTTTGCCAAGCTCTTGTACTGACTGCCTAAAAATATTGCCTTTCTATTTTTGAGTTTGCTGGCCTGTGTGTGTGTGTGTGCGTACTGTCACATCATCAGTTAGCCTAGGTCGGCTAAATGCAACAGTTCAAATCTCTCTTTGGATGTGACCATATTGGTTATAAAATGCATTCATCTCCAGCACTTATTTCTACTTTGTTTCTATGCACCTTGCATAGAAACAAAGTTACACCATTTGTTTCACTGCTGTCATATCAGTCCATGCGGAGAACATTAAAGTCACAGACACCTAATTAAACCTAGTCCTACAAATAGCAAATACAATACAACTACATTGCTGGAACATATGTGTTTATTTTTTAATTATATAGCCTAAATAAAAATGTCTGTGAATGTTACTTTTTGTATTAGTTATGAAGATAATGGCCAGTTAGGAGAGTTGGCTAATGTGTAAGTTGAGGCTGATGTCTGATGGCTACGTTTAGGCTATTAACTCAGTGGTGATATCAGATCGGTATCGGGTATTGACCGATATGCAAAACCCAGATATCTGAATCAGAAAAGCTGGATCGGTGCATCCCTAGACCACACCATTGTTTAAAAACAATTTACAGGTTTTTATTGATGGTCGATTGATGGTTGCTAAAACCGGTGAACTTCTCAACACATTCCGGCTAACAATCCAACACATGAGATAAGATCACATTCGGTGAATGTGGGTGGATATTTTCAATTGCAAACAATTGTATACAGTTTTCTGTTTGCCTTGAATTTTTAACAAACGTTTCCACAAACATCAGTTTTCATGAACACACAGAGGAAGTGGACGCAGTGGACGTCAGTTACTGAGTAAATTAATTTGTGTAGTGTTGCAAATGTTTGCCTCCGCACCACTAATTTGAGAAGAACTATAATAAAAACCACACACCTGTAGTCCTGGAGGTCCCTCATCTCCTTTCACACCCTTTTCTCCCTGCACCCCTTTGGGACCTCGGTCACCCTGAGAGAGGTCGGGCATTAGATAAACAAAACAACACGACCAATATAAATATGAAGGACATAAAGGATCACAAGTAAAACAATGAGTGACACAAATCAAAAGAAATAAACAAAATGCAAATTAAAAAATAATTAATTAATTCATATGACAAATAATACTACAACACAGAATGTACAGGGAGCACTTTTTAAGATCTAGATCACCTGTAAGGTTGCAGAGGGATGATAACTTACCCTTTCACCTTTGATTCCTTTTTCTCCTGGTGCTCCACTGACAAGCAAACTTTCACCCTGGTCATAACAAACAGATGTGCCAGATTAGTGGTCACTCACTTTAAGGAGGCCCCAAACATGAGAAAGAATTCTGGTGCTAAGCACAATTAATGGCATGTCAGTTTTTGGAGCTAAATTTGTTGTATTCGAAGTTGGCATGAATTGTGCTGCCAAGTTACATTGGATGTAATGCATTTTCCTTTCCACTAAACGCACAATAGCTAATAGAAAGCATTGTGAAAAAATATATACCAATACAAAACATGACAATATGTCTTTACATTGGATTTAATGCATTTTGCTTTTCACTAAATGCACAGTAGTAACAACAGTATACAATAGTATAATAATACCAAGCACTGTAAAAAAATAAACCAATACAAAACATGTGAAAATGTAAGTACAGCGTGTAAGCCCGTCATGAAATTACAAACCTTTTCACCCTTGTCTCCTGGAGAACCAGCATCTCCCTACGAAAGACAATAAGTGTATTCATCAATATAAATGTACTACAGATTCATGAGACTGTCACTGTTGGCATGGCTATTACCATCACTGTTACAAGGGACAGGACAACTGGGCCAATTTGCAAATGTCCTGACCACTAAATGCTTTGAAATATGTGCAGAATGCACAGTTGCCACACAGACGTGCCACTGTTCATTGCCAACATCAAAGACAATGAGGGTTGGCTTAAAGCTAGCCATTGTTGTCTTGAGTGAAATAATTCACGTTGACACAAAAGGAAAGCATTTGAGTGGCTAGAGTAGGAATGTTGGGGTTAGAACTTGCCCTTTGAAAGCCCTTGTGAACTATCCTGCTCCCCCTCCCTTCCTTGCCTACTGCAGACCAGAGTGGATGAATAGCCTAGCCTACTGCAGACCAGAGTGAATGAATAGCCTAGCCTACTGCAGACCAGGGTGGATGAATAGCCTAGCCTACTGCAGACCAGGGTGGATGAATGTGGTCAAATCTTTTGAAACAACAAGCAACCAGTGTGGAGTGTGACGGTACTCACTTTTTCTCCTCTGTCCCCCCTGCTACCGACAGGACCCTGTGGTGTACACACACACACACACACACACACACACACACACACACACACACACACACACACACACGTTTAGGTCAAAGAAAAGGATGCATGGGGAATATAGGTAGATTGGGAAAATACGAGTGAAGGCAGTGAACAAATGTTTACCACAGGGCCTCTGTCTCCGTCTGCTCCGGCACGCCCTTCCTCTCCCTAGAAGCAAATAAACATAAACAGATGTACACGCACACACACACACGCACACACACACACACGCACGCACACACACACACACCCCAGTGTTCTATTGGTATCATGAAACTTTATTGGTGTCACCTTCAGTCTGTTATGGCACACTCTATTGAATGTCAGTAGGCGGAAGAATCTGAGTGCTTCCGACATCTGTTTTAAATCTGTTCCATTACAACAGTTCGGGAAAATATGGATGCCCAAGACAGAGTAATGTTTATTTTGTCTGCTTATTAACACCACAAGCAAGCCCTGTCAACATACGTAACCCACTACAGGACGATGGCTGAGCAGAGACAGCGCATGATGTATCATTTTGTTTATTGAAGCATCATGTAACCTAGGCCATCACATCACAAGTTAAAATCTGTGTTGGTATAACGGTAATGTTAGCAGAAGTGGCTATGTAACTACTTTATGCAGGCTATGTAATTGTAACAATTAATTGTGACTTAAATCCAACTGACTCGGTCTGCACTGAATTGCTCCGAGTTTCTGTGTCGGAACCCTGATTTGAATGGCCGTTATATTGTACTTTCTCAAGGTGGAAGTCGGGTTTCTCTGAGTCCCGAGCACAATAGAATGCACCATTAATGCACATAATCACTGTATGGATTTCTCTCTTTATTATTGCGATCTTTTGTATTCTCACCCGAGGCCCAGGGTCTCCTCTCTCCCCTCTGGCTCCTGGGGCCCCCACCCCAGACTCACCCTGTGGAGAGCAGACACACCATAAGCCTCTCAGGTATACACAGTATATACTTATACACCTACGGTACGTACTCAAGGACTGACATACATTGCACACTAATAGTCATTAAATCCTGTATAAACATATAACACATACTGCAGAGGCTTACAGGTATGTGTGGATTAACACTGTAAAAACGTGTCAAAAAGACCTATTAATTTTATATATTACTTTTATATTAATTTTAATTTATATTCATTTTACGTAATGACCTACCTTGTCACCTTTGAGCCCATTTGTGCCAGGTGCGCCCTAGAGGAGATTTGATAAAACTGAAATTAATATCCAGCAACATACATTTCTCCTCAGTGATACAAAGGACAGCTATGTGTAATGTGTGCTGATTTAATGTGTTGATTTGTCACCGCTGGGACCATTAAAATATGTAGGTGTTGTCATTGGAACATGCTTGTGTAAAAGGGAACATTAAAATATGTAGGTGTTGTCATTGGAACATGCTTGTGTAAAAGGCTTGAGTGCTCACTTGAACATGCATGTGGGTGTAACAGGTTTGGTTGTGTGTGTGTGTGTGTGTGTGTGTGTCACAGATTTTAGTCCTCATTAGGGCATGGATGTGAGTAGAGGTTTGAGTCCTTAATGGGTGTGTGTGTGTGTGTGAGAGAGAGTTCCCATTTGAACATGCAGATACATGTTTCATTTACATTTACATTTTAGTATGTAGCAGATGCTTTTATCCAAAGCAACTTATAATAAGAAGATAAACATTCAGTACAGCACAATTAAAAACTAACTAAGAGTGCATATTGCTAACATGAAATTTGCAGTATTTTGAGATGAAAGTTCCGGAGCATAATAAAATGTGCACTTTAGAGAGAGAGTGGGAGGCGCATTGTAGGTGCATTCCTGGTATTCAGAAATTTTAAACCGGGAGATATTCTTGGAGAAGCTGGGTCTTCAAGAATTCTTTGAAGAATTCTAATTGCTGTAACTTTGTTAGTAAAAAATGCAGCAAAACTGTCAGCTGTGACGTTGGTTGGAGGAGGTGGTGGGTTTAGTGGGTATAGATTTCAGTCCTTGCTAGAGTGTGTGTATGTGTGTGTGTGTGTGTGGAACATGTATGTGAGTGTGTGTTTGTGTACTAGGTGAGTCCTCATTAGAACATGTATGTATGTAACAGGTTTCAGTCTCATTGAAGCATGGGTGAGTGTGTGAGTGTGTGTATGTGTGTGTGTGTAAGAAGTTTGAGTGCTCATAAGAACATGTGTATCTAACGTTCTGAATCCTCATTAGAATGTGTGTATGTGTTATGTGTTGAGGTCTCACAGCGGGGCCAGGTGGTCCTGCAGGTCCTGGTGCTCCTGGGTTGCCAACTCTCCCAACGAAGCCCTGCAGACCCTGTAACAACAACAAACACATGATACATGCGCACACACACACACACACAAACACACGCACACACACACACACACACACACACACACACACACACACACACATACAAGGCAGAGCTCTTGGTCAGATAAGCTACAGGCACAGAGTGAACTGAATGGTAAGAACAGGTCCAGCTGTGCTTCAACATCTCAAAAAGACACAAGTGTATCTGGTCTACCCACCCTCTCTCCCGGGGGTCCAGGGGGCCCTGGTGGCCCAAGTTCCCCTCTTTGTCCAGGCTGACCTGAGGTTCCTCCTGCACCCTGGGGCCCTGGAGGACCAGGCGACCCGGGTAGACCAGTGTCTCCCTGACAGAAACAAACACTGAGGTCACTTCCTGGCAAATACACATCACTTCCTGGCAGTGTTGTTGTAATGAACATGTACACCTCATCTAATCTGCATTTCCACCATAAGTATCCAAAGGCAAAAGTTCAAACACTGCAAAATAACACAGTAAATCAATGACCCAGACTGCATTTTGTTGACTGGTAAATGCTTGTGCTACACTATACTGTAGCATTTTGGCTTTTGAGATGTACGTATGTGTGCTCAAGTGATGAGGGGTGTATGAGGGTATAAAACACCTTCAACCCTGCAGGTCCTTGTCGTCCAGGAGGGCCTACAACTCCCGCTCCTCTCTCCCCCTGCAAATACATTTCTTTAGTGACCAACAGCAACATTCATGACTCATGACTCATGTGTAACTCATGTACCAACAACAGGATCGACACATTCCTTGGAGGAAAACATGTATGATGAAAGCTGCAAATCCAAAGCCAATATGTCATATAACAGCCTGTGTGTCTTCGATAGTAACTGAGCCATCAAACGTGTTGAATTACATTGGGCTTGTAAGGGAAAAACATATAGAGTGATTCCTCCCCACACTCACTTTGCTGCAACATCCTGTCTGTCCTAACGTTAACTGTGAGACTATGTGTGTTAAGATTACACAGCATTAGTCTTTACGATACAAAGGCCCAGTTATACTTGTAGACTCTGTTTGTCTCAGGTGGGAAGAGAGGACAATAGGAACTAAACTGCCAGAGGTGTTGGTCTTACTTTGTCTCCTTTAGGGCCAGATGGTCCTTGAGAGCCCTATGTAAAGAGACAGAGAAACAGAGAGAGAGAGAGAGAAAGATATAAATGAGAAATGATGGTCTTAACCTACTGTAAGCGCCCATGTTTTGTGCTCTTATTAATTGTTTATTTAATCTGATAATACAAAACTCACATCTTCACCTGGGGTTCCAATATCTCCAGGCAATCCCTATAACAAACAAACACACACACACACACACACACACACACACACACACTCACAATCAAGTACATTCATTTTCAGGACACAAGGTGTTTTGCAGAGATAAGACCATGCCAATAGCTAATAGTGACTGACTTTATCTCCTTTGATTCCAGCAGGTCCTCTGTCTCCCCTGTCACCCTGGAACATAAACACAGCGATTTAGAAAGCAAACTCCCCTCCAGCATAAACATGCTTACTTGGAAGACAAACAGTTTGGCTTGTAATACTAACAAACGGGCTTGGACCACCAAAATCCAGTATTGCAAGACAAGTATACTGATTTATCCCATTTATTTCTCAAAGTAACCAGCAAACAACCAGAGGACTAATTGTAGATAAAGAGTAACTGAAGAACAATTGTTTTGATTGTAGAGTTTCACTTTGTGGCCAAGGTTTGACCTAAATGTGAGTGGTGTATCTCCAAGTGTTATGTGTTATTCACTTGTGTGTAATGTCTTCATACACTATACTAAAATGTGCAAAATGTGTTTGAGCAGTGGACAAAAACAGTAAGAGTTGGCATGATGCGGTTAACTTTCTGATTTTCATAGTAAAATGTTGTATCACTATAAAATAATTTTCAAGCAGCACTATTCTGCCACCACAGTTAAAACACTGACAGTTCATGAGCATTTCTTGTTTGTTATGTAATACACTGACCTTTTGTCCAGCTGCTCCAGGGTCACCTGCAGTGCCAGGTAGTGTTAGACCTGGAGGACCCTAAACCGATCCGTAACGACATCAGAGAAGATTATCAGGGACCAATTAGATCAATTAGGAACAATTATTTATGAGTTTCCTCTGAATTAGTCCCTACCAATAACATTATATACAGTAATAGTGACTATAATTACTAAATAGTAGTGATTGCTGATTAATTATAAAAGCATGTCTGGTGATATGGCCCAAGAGTGCATGGGGAACATGAGGAAAAAACTCACTCTCTCCCCCTTTGGTCCTGGAGGACCAGCTACACTCTGGCGAGAAAGGGACACAGGAGGTTAGCAACACACACTGCATAGCAGACAGTGAGCACACTACAGAGTATCAGTTGATGTATTGCATTGTGTTAATGAACGCACCCTCCCCGGTGGTCCACTGTCACCCTGTTCTCCCTTCAGTCCTGCCGAACCCACTGACCCAGGAATACCCTGTAAGGAGAGGCAATTAGCCATCAAAAAAGCAATTTACACGTGCAAATAAACAGACACATTTTAATTCTTTATTTGGATTGACAGATAGACATTTATCGTTGCATGATCCAAATTTGGCTTAAAGGAGTCTTAAACAGCATTAAAACCATTTGCTCATAGGGTGCCCTAGGGATAAAGGCGACACCTTTGTCTCCAGATGAAGAGACTCCCAATTTTGCTAGACACACCACACACACCTGTTTTCCAGGTAATCCTGGTGTTCCTTCTTTTCCTGGTATACCATCTCTTCCTGGTACACCTGGCTTGCCACTCTCACCCTGACGGCAGACAAATATCATCATTTAGGCATTTCTGAAAAGGTGTTCATATTTTACAACTGTGTTATGTTGTTGATGTAGCTGTTAATGTTGATCATATGACTGGGGTAATAGTTGCTGTTAGATGGTGCTGTTATTGTTGTGGTGTTGGTGTTTTTTCTACTCATCTATATGCATTTAGCATTTAGACACTTATCCCAAGCGGCTTACAAAAGAGGAATAACATTCAAGCTACAACACAATTAAAAACCTTACTAACTACTAAGAGTGCAACTTGCTAACAAGAAATTGGCAGGAGAACACTCACCACTTGGCCAGGCAGACCAGGTGGCCCTTGAGGCCCCTACAAGGAAAATACACCAATCAGCATTCACTCCAAGGTAAACACTAGCTTACATCCTATTTAGCCTCTAGCAGAGGTGGTCTAATTACAATGTGGCACATGTGGTACAAAAACAATCAGTATCAAAGTCTCAACAGGTCTACAGGTTGGACAGGGGAACCATGTGGAGCGAGCGGAGAGGCCTGGTGGATAAACATAGAAAGCCTGACTTACTGCTGCACCAGGGGGGCCAGCAGGGCCAGGCAATCCCATATTGCCCGGAGCTCCAGGTGGTCCCTGTGGAAGGAGAGAGTATAAGAGAGGACTCTTACTTCTGATTGGGTATTCTGAACACAGTGACACTTTTGATTGGCTATTTTGGGCATAATATCACATGTGATTGGGCACCTTGGTCACAGTTACACTTTTGATTGGATGTCTTTGACATAATCACATTTTTGACTGGGCATCATCACAGGTTTTACTGGGCATCTTTGACAGGTTGGCAAGTATTACTTACCTGACTGCCAACACCTGCGGGTCCCTGGTTGCCCTGCAAAGGAAAAACAAATAGAAACATGTGACGAGATGTGTTTGTTGCTTTATATGGCAAACATTCAATACAAGACAATACATTCAGACTGTACTCATTGTCAAGTACAGTCCAAGAAGGATAAATGACATCTGAACTATGAGATGACCATGATTATGAGAGAGATAGATAGATAAAGAGAGAGAGAGAGAGAGAGAGAAACGGGGACTGACAAAAAAGAGACACTGACTTACTTTTATTCCTGGTGGACCAGGAGGACCGTTGCCACCCATTGGACCCTGTTGGCATCATACAGCATCACTGATCTGTACTGCATAATATGTGCTCTGATTCCTTGCTACCCTACATAAGGTTAGTGCACACCAAGTATGGATTTCCACAATATTCGCACAAAGTAATGCAGCTGACAAAATTCATGTGTTCGTTCAAGCCCTTCCACACTGAGGATGAATTTTTGCATCCAAATTTCGCATTCTGTCTGCAGTGCACTGACCTTCACTAGTCATAAACATTCTGTTATGAGTATTCTGACATGTATTTCATAAAAAATATATACAACAAAGAGGGAATGTGCTACTATGAAAAAAATGTGTGTGTGTGTGGGTGTGTGTGTGTGTGTGGGTGTGTGTATTATGGGTTCTTACTGTTGGTCCCCTAATGCCTGGTTCTCCAGGATTACCCTATACAGTAAATAAACAAAATGAAACTCACATCAATCAAAGCTAACACACTTGAATGCATGTGAGTTGAGGAAAGATTATAGGTTATAGAGAAATCCCCTCCCCTACCCTTCACCCCCTCTAACTAAGAGCAAAGCAGCAAGGAGAGACAGCCATATCACCTACCGGTCGGCCTATAACACCTGGGTACCCAGGCGAACCCTAGAGTGGAGAGAAAGAGAGGCAGGAGGAAAGAGAACAGGACAAACGGGAAGGATGGGGAAGAGGTTGCGATAAAAGAAAAATAGAGAGGGATGGAGAGAGAGGAGGAGTGGAGAAAGAAAATGAACAGATGAGAGAGCATAGTGGAGAAAGATAGAGGCACAAGGCGTTAGAGGCAATGGATCCTGTTTGTCACGTGCACAAGCTGCAAAGCCTTCGGCAACTTTGGATCCTGGATCTACTGGTCAGCCAATGCCCAGCCTCTCCCTCTACTGAACCCATCCCCTGGCACATCCCATAATAGTCGCTCCATTGAGCCACTGTTACTCACAGGGAGGCCTGGCAGCCCTGAAAAGCCCTTCTGACCCTGTCCAGGTAGAACAACAGGTAAATAACACCAACAGTAACAACACATACAAAATGATAACAAAGCTCACCTTCTCATCTACAGTCTTTAATTAACTTTGTTCTGTCAAATCAAAGCATGTTTATTATCCATCACTACTATTAAATACACAAAATAAAAAAAAAAAAGAATTCTTGCTTACCTTTTAATGTGCGTTTCCACTTAATGACCAATAACACTCATTTTATTTGCATCATGAAAGACAATTGTAGTGGCAAGTTTCTCATGCACCACTGTGATCTTTATACTTATGACTATGGTGCATCTTACAGAGGGAAATACAGGTTTATAATTTTTTTTTTTAATACTAGTGTTAATCAATTAATAGCCTTGTTATCTGAGGTCACTGAGTGCTGTCTAGGAAAAAGAACCAGAAAATTTGATATACAACACAGACCGTATTGCAAACAGAAAACTAATGTGAACAGAATGGGGCATAGTGAAATGAGACTGAAAGGGAGTTCATGATTCACTATGTGGTCTATGTTGCATCAAACTTTTTTTTTCCTACTGACAGCACTTTGTGGCCTCTAACAACAGGGTGGATTGATTCACACCAGATTTCTCCTTTAAGATTAAAGATGCCCTTTTATACCCTCACAGGTCTGCTATATGATGAGATTAAACCACTCTTACTGGCTTTCCATCCAGTCCAGGCTTCCCTGGCTCTCCCGCAGATCCCTGAAAAATACAGACATGCCAGCACACACACACACACACACAAACACACACACACAGTGTATATTTAAGCCAAGACAGATTTTTGAACAATACCACACAATACCACAATTTAAAGAAGACTGAGATTGGATATTGGAATGATGACTGGACTTACAGCAAAACCATCACGACCCTTTTCTCCTGGCTCACCTCTGTCTCCCTTTTCACCCCGAAAACCAATAGAACCCTTAGAAACACAAGTATCTTTCGTTAAGGATGGACATCAACAAGAAAATTATTCACAAACCTTTTCCATGAATGTGTTGTAAGCAGTCTACCCAATGCTCAACATTCGTAAATGCTATAAGTAAGGGATAACGTATTATCTGGCCCAAATGAGGACATTTGTCCCAGCATTGTGATGTTGTTCCATTGTGATGACTAAACGAGTTACTCACAGAGTAATATTAATACAATGGTAATATTAATTCTAAGTACTTTCTGCTTTGAGTTGGCTAGAACAGTTTTGCATTTATTTCCACTGCATTTAACAGTGAGCTTCCATTTTAATCGATGGAACTGACAACACCAGATGCAACAGCACAACGAACCTTCTCAAAAAATATTTTTAAAAAGTCTTTTCAATGTATTTTTGACGTGACTTGACTTAACAGATTCTGTAACGTATCCCAGTGTAACCCTAGGGTTAAAACTATTGTTAAGTTATGTCTTAATAGCAGCCTAGAACCACATGTTTATGGCATGTTTATGACACACACGCTTGAGGGATAGTAATGGTAGGGTGTTTATAAGGTGTTTATTATGTGGCTAGTTAGTGCAATAGGTGTTAGTAAGTGTTAATGACATGTTTATTCCAGTCTTACGACAAACACTGTAAAGCTGTCCACTGTCCCACCTTGTCTCCTTTAGTTCCAGACTGTCCTGTGGGTCCAGTCTCCCCTTTGACACCTTGGAGTCCAGGAAGACCCCGAGGTCCAGGAACACCATTAGGTGCGGCAAGACTATCCCCCTGTGAGAAAATGTGTAATTAATGCTACATTACTAATCTGTCTTGTGTATTGGTTTGTGTTGTATTGTTGATGGTATGTTCGGTATAATGTATTGGTCATTGTCTTCATGTTGGTATTTGTCTTCAGTGTTGAATCCATTTATTCATTTTGCTGTATTTATTTTTAAAAGCCTGGCTGCAACTTTATTTCCCCTGGTGGATAATAAATTTGACTTGACATAATGATAATATCAGAAAACCAAATGTTCTGTAATTACTAACCATCATAGGTGTGGTTAACATACAAAACAGCAACCCAGACAACTGCTATTAAAGGATGCATTTAAGAGACTGAGAGCCATACTCAGAATAAAATCAGTAACGGATGATTAGCCTACTAATTGCGTGCAGAATGTACTTGCACATATCTAGTAGTGGTGCAGTAATCTGGTAATTACAGATACAACATTCTGTTTGTATAACTGAGTGTGTATTTGTGTGTGTGTGTGTATGTGTATGTGCGTGAGTCTGTGTGGGGTGGATGAATAACTGTGTGTTTCCACGTGTACAGTGTGTGTGCGTGTGTGTGTGAATTTGTCTTGTGAATGAGGAATGAGGACAAGTAAGTGTGTGTATATCGGAGGGACTGAGCTTTTGTACCTTTGGTCCTGGGGGTCCTACAGCTCCTGTTAAACCAGCTCGCCCCTAAAACACAACATATAACATCACATGCCTTGCATCACACTGAGGTTCACAATCAAAAATCTGATCAGGACACCAAAGGTACTCACAGGTTCACCTTTGTCCCCCTTCTCTCCTCTGTCTCCCTAAAACATAATATTCCACACAAAATGAAAAATAAGATGCACATCCATCCCATATACAAATGAACATATGCATCATGTTATTGTAATTAAGGTCCCTGTGTGTAAGAGTCTTGCAGTGCATGTCTTTATTCTGTTAATTGTCCTGAACACCTATCATTATTAATGGTGTTTTCAATGCATCAGCTAATTGCATTTATAATGTATAATGGCCACCTGTTTGTGTGTTTGAGTGTTTTTTGTTGTTGTTTTTTTTCTGTTTTTTTTCTTGTCTTCCCTGTTGTTATTCCACTGCTCTCTCATTAACTCACGCTACCCTGTTTCTTACCCTCTCTCCCGGTTTTCCTGCTTCTCCGAGCTCTCCAGCGCGCCCTGGCACCCCTGGTATTCCTGGTTTTCCGGGCTCTCCTGCCTGGCCTGGCGGCCCCTCCGGCCCGCGTTCTCCGATGGCACGGCCCGTGGGACCCTGAGGACCAGGGGGCCCCTTGTCTCCATGATCCCCTTTGCCTCCTCGTTCCCCTGGGAGGCCCCGGGCACCCTGAAGCAGCCAGGAACAGAGAGATGAAGAGAGATAATGCAGGAAGAGAGGAAGAGAAAGGGTGGGTGATGAGACAATGAAAGAAAGAAAGGCATGATAAAGGTAAGGGGGGATATAAACATACAACCATTTAGCCATTCAGTCGTTTTAAGATGAAGAGCTTTGTAAACTCTACCTCTTTTTCAGTTGTGAATTGTGTGAACCTTGTACGCAGACAGACAAACAGACAACAGACAGACACACACACACACACACACACACACACACACACACACACACACACACACACACACACTTACATCGAGTCCTGGTGGTCCCCTTTCTCCTGCCTCTCCCTTCTCGCCTCTCTGGCCTTTCTCAACAGTGGGCTTTAAATCCTTTTTATTAATCAGGACCTTCAGTTCGTTCACCTATAGGCACACACCACACACACACACACCACACAGCCAGAGAGAGAGAAAGAGAGAGAAATATTGACCCCAACAGACTGCTGAGATTTTAAATCAGTGTAATTACTGTCTTTCTAAAGATGGTCCTCTTCACATCACCAGTCAGTTCGCTGTGGTACCTCAATGCCCATGTCTGAAAAAGCCCTCCTGACATCCTACAAAACAAATACACACACACACACACACACACACACACACATTTAACACAGTCTCAGTTTATTGTGCCGTTCAAATAGAATAGAATGTATGTTGTGTTTTTACACCAGCACTATTGTGTGGGTGTCAGTTGAGACCTCACCACTAATGTTCCTGGTTTGCCAGGAGCGCCGTCTTCTCCAGGGTCTCCCTATGTTGACATAATAAAGAATGACTGTTATACCTTATGTACACACACACACACACACACCACACACACACACACACAGACGTACACACACACACGTACACACACACACACACACACACACACACAGACGTAGAGTACAATTACAAGATGCACTCACCCGGTCCCCTTTGGTGCCAGATGCACCCTTTTCTCCCTGCAAACAAAACATTCACTGGCAACATTACTAAAATAACCAAAACCGCTGCCACTGGCAGAGACTAGCAGATAGTGGATCCTCCAAAATAGTCAGACATTTTGGCTGGGCAAATATTCAATATGGTCAGTGACTGTGCTACAAAGTCCAGCTCTCCTACAGTCGCTTCATGAATATGTTAGTTCAGTGCTCATCAAGTTGAGCTTTGCTTGTTTCTAAGCAGAAAATGACCATCACAACACTAGAAAATCAAGAGGACAGTCAGACAGACTTACACACAGATAGACAAACGACTGTCAGATGAGGAGATGTACAGGCAGACAGACGAAAGAAAAAAAGATTGGTAGAGATAGACAGTCAGACAGACTGAAAGGCAGGTAGACAGACATACAAATGGGCAGTCAGGAAAACAGACAGACAGTCAGACAGACAAAAATAGACAGGTGCACAAATAGACAGAGAGGCATATAAAGACAGCTGGACCAAATGCTCACTCACTCTGGCTCCTACAGCTCCAGGTATCCCAGGTACCCCCTATGGATGACCAAAACAACAGGTCTATGCCAGGTGTATAAAGGTACTTATAAAGGCAAAACATGTCTTATCTGCGTGTTTAAACAGTCTAACACTTAAGTGTCAGATCAATACAAATTAGATTTTTTTTATTATTTTATTAATTATTTCCATTACATTGCTATGAATTGTTCACATAATATGATTGCTAAAGGCCCTCTCTCTTACACAAAATAAGTAACCTACAAGTTTCTTCACACACACAAACCAAAAAGAACTGTGTCTCTAGAACTCACCGGGGTTCCGGCAGGTCCCTGTGGCCCAGGGATAGACGGGGCTTCTGCTCCTTTCACATAAATCACCTGACAGGAAGCAGGAAGTCAGGATAGGAACATGAACACAGAGAGAGAGAGAGGGAGAATGAGGGTTTAAATTTATATACAGAATATATTCACACACACACGCATACACACACAAGCACACACACTCACTTGACCAGGGGGGCCAGGAAGTCCTTGGGTACCTTGAGGACCGATGGGACCAACGGGGCCAGTGATTCCTCTGTCTCCTTTTAAACCGTCACGGCCCTGAGAGACAAAGCAAAAAGCAGTTGAGGAAATACATGTAGCTGAACCTAGTTCAGACCAGAATCAATGAGAGGAAACCGTAAAATTAGGAAGGCAGAAAGTCCTGTGTCCACGGCAAGTATCCAACTTGAATTTCCATTAACCAATTAATAATGGCTGAACAGGGCTGAGAATATACTTACGTCTCGTCCCGGGGGTCCGGCTTCACCTTTGTCACCCTGGTTAACAAGAAACATTAGTAAAACAAGAACGCACTCACACAAATAAACACACAAGCACACACAGAGACAGATCAACAAACACAAACAGACACACACACACACACACATATATATACACACACACACAAATAAACACACACACACAGACACTGACAGATCAAGAGACACACACAGACATGCACACACGGACACACACCCACTTCTGACATGTGCTCACCTTTCTACCATCCTCTCCTGGTGTTCCGTCCTCTCCCTGCAAACACAACATTTTTACCCAGTTATTTCACACACACACACACACACACGGTTATCACACGTACACAAGCTGATAAAACTGTGTTGTATTCAAGTTTGATTTTGCAGTTGCAGAAATGACCTCAGACGTACTTCTCTGAAGTAGTTTTTTCCAGAGAGCAAGGAAGGAAAAGCATACAGAGACACACAGTAAAATGCATTTGAAAATAGGTCAGTGTTAAAGGGATCTTTCAACCCATTTGAAAATAGATCAGTGTTAAAGGGATCTCTCAACCCATTTGAAAATAGATCAGTGTTAAAGGGATCTTCTATAGCGTTTCAACCCATAGCCCTATTGTCTGAGGTCACCCAGTGCTGTCCTTGGGAAAAATAATGAAAAAATTTGGGAACCAACCAAATGGGGCGCCGAAGAAAAAAAAACTGAAAATGAAAGTAAGTTTCTGAGTTCCATTCAGGTAGCATTAGCTACCGTTTACTATTTGAGCTACGTGGTACCAAATTTTATCATCCTTTTTCTGACCAACAGCACTCATTGACCTTAAACAACAGGGCTATGGGTTTAAATGGGCTGGAATATTCCTTCACAGCCGAGGTTTGAACTGTAAAGAGCAGAAATGTGATGATTTAAAGCATAGCAAAGTTATCCAGTAATCAGTTAGCTATCAAGTCATCATTTAGCTATCCAGTTATCATTTAGCTATCCAGTTATCAGTTAGTCAGCCAGTTATTAGTTAGCTATCCAGATATTATTTAGTTATCCAGTTATCAGTTAGCTAGCCAGTTGCTAGTTAGTTAGCCAGTTGAATGTCATTGGTGAGGTCATCATAATTCACCATTTTCCCAGGCTCTCCAGGTTTCCCATCTGTTCCAGCTTTCCCCTAAAAGACAGAAAGGTCACATCAGTGTGTGTGTGTGTGTATGTGTGTGTGTGTGTGAGTGTGTGTGTGTACGAACTTATGAATTTTCTTCCTCTCTGTGGTGATGACACAAAATGAATTGTTGTTATTTATATCAATTGAGACAAACTCTATACGCTGAAAAAGAAAACAACGACACTATGGAGTGCCCGCTGTCATTAGCCATCTCTATGTCTGCAATCAATGTCACCTGTATAAATCTATAAATGTGTGTGTGTGTGTGTGTGTGTGAGTGTGCGTGATCACATACTGGTGTTCCTGTGTTTCCAGGAGGCCCAGGAGGTCCAGCCGGCCCTTGTGGCCCCCTCAGTCCTGGTAGACCCTAAGAGAGAGAGAGAGAGAGAGAGAGATAGATAGAGAGAGAGAGAGAGAGAAGAAACATACACAAACTCAACCACAACATATACTCAAACTGGGTCAAAACAGAAACACATACAAACTCTCAAATACAAACATGAACAGAAACTGTTTCATTCTCAGCTAGATGAAGACACCCTAGTGGGCCCAGGCCCATATAATCACACAGGCACAGTATATGAGCACGTGTACTTACATCTCTGCCTGGATCCCCCTGCTTCCCTGGGTCACCCTGACAAAAAGCAAGCACACAAAAAGCACTGTCAACTGCAAACAAATATAGTTGTTGATGTGAAAGGTTGGCACTACCATGATGATGATGTGTGTGTGTCCGTGTGTGTGTTTTTGTGTGTGTGTCCTTACTCGTAGTCCAACAGCTCCAGGTGCTCCAGGTTTCCCATCTAATCCATTACGGCCATCTAGTCCAGTAGCTCCTCTCTCTCCCTAACACACGCACACACACACACACACACGGGTGGTGTTATTACTCTCTCTCTCTCTCTCTCTCTCTCTCTCTCTCATTACTCTCTCACACACACACACACACACACAGATGCTTGAACATTGCCATGTGTCTGAAGTTTGCCAGTGTGTCAACAGATACCTTTTCACCAGGACTACCCCTCAGGCCTGTTTCACCCTGATAGAAGATGACAGGGATGAAGAAATGTCAGACATGAATAACAACGGTGCAGTGCAGCGGGCAGATACACAACCACTACATTTAGACCTAGTTATGCAACTATAAAGCCTAAAGTATTTTTTATTTTTCGATGTGCATGCATGTCTATTCACACATGCTTCATGTCCTACTGTAGATCACACGTCTTTATCTAGTCATCGTCTAACATATCCTGTAGATAACACATCTTTATCTAGTCATAGTCTAACATATCCTGTAGATAACACATCTTTATCTAGTCATAGTCTAACATATCCTGTAGATAACACGTCTTTATCTAGTCATCATCTAACATATCCGCAATGACAATGCATTGTTGTAAAATGTATTAAAACCTTTGTTTTAAACTTTTTGTTTAAAATTAGAAGACCTAAGACTGAAATAAAGGTGTCATAAACAAATCATACACAGTGCCATCAGTGGAACGTTGACCAATTTTCCGACAACCTTCTTTTGTCTATGAGTGTCTGTTAATGGGAATTCTATTAGCTCTAGATAGGGCTGAGTCACTTAAGGACGATGCTTGATTCAGTTAAATTCATTCATTTCACTCTGAAATAGTCCTTATTCTTGTCTTGTAAGGAATGAAGGAATTACTGCACATTCTTTATAGTGATGTGGCTTTTTCAAATGATTTGTTTGTTGACTCAGGATATAATTGTTGTTCAACGTGAGGTTTGCATAATTATTTGTTGTTTGTACACAAAGTTAATGAGCCATAAGCTGTCCAAAAAGTGTTAAATTGCAACCTTTGTGTTTAACTAATTGCATTACTTCAAATTATGAATGTAATAAAAAAAAGAAAAATTCTATTTGCCTTTCGGTCCTTTTATAGTTGCAGTTTTAAGATGATTTATGTAAATCTATTCATAGTTAACAGTTTACAGATGAGTTATTGTGTACTGGCAGAATGCCTGAGATAATGATGTCCAAGTGTTACTCAAAATCAGATGACATCAATAAAATGGTGTTAGAAAAACAGAGCCGCTGCGCAGTCTGACAGGGTCTCTCTTTCCTTTAGCTCTAAAGACCTGTTGAAGCCTGTGTAGGCAGGCATGTAATCTCAGTCTTCACATGCGGATACTACAACACAATAAATCATACCTCTTAGCTACTGCAGGCAACTATATTACACTTCACTGATACACTGGCATGGGTCCCACTAACAGGCAGTGTAAGCATGCCTATGCATGCATGTGTCACCATGAAAAGATCTGTATGGTAACTAGGGCACAGGAAATCCCACAGACAAAGACACCCTGACTGACAGAACCCTGGCACCTTCTACAACACCTACAAGTGCTATCAGGTGCCAAAAGCAGGTATGCTGCTTGGATTTGGCATTATAACCAAGATTAAAGTTGTAAAGAGGAGATTTAGCAATGTCCTAAAAGTCCTTGAGCCAGGAGCTGACATTGAAGTATCTGTGTTCATGCAGTGCAGAGTGTTTGTGTAGTCAGTGATGTTTAGTTATCTGTGTGGTCTAACAAACACTGTGGTAAATCTCTGCTATTGATGATACTCACTCTGGGTCCTGTGATTCCTCTCAGGCCATCTGCACCCTGTAGGAACATAAGCATACACACACACACACACACACACACACACACACACACATTAAGACTGCACACAATTTCATTGACATAACTCACAAAAACTCACAAAAAGTGCTGATTACATAAATACAAAGACACTAAAAGGAATGAATGAATTGAATTAAAATGATTGAATGAATGATGGCTGCATCCACACCTGAGGTCCAGGAGGTCCCTGCGCACCTCCCTCTCCTTTCTGGCCTTTTCCCCCGTGTTCACCAGGGTCTCCCGCATCCCCCTGCAGGGGTGGTAACAGACATCACACACCTTTATGTGATACACATACATACATGTGAGTGTGAATGTAGAATGTGTTGTCTCTTATTCTTACTTTACCTTTTCTCCTCTCTCTCCTTTTATCTGTTTATCACTGGCGCTCTGTGGGAGAGAGAGAAAGTGAAAGAGAGAGAGAGAGAGAGAGAGAGAGAGAGAGAGAAAGAGAGTATGTGATGGCGATAAATACTTTGAAACTGTATGGATGAAAAAAAATTGATGAATTTGAGTCTACATGTACACAAGTATTGCATGGTAATGGTATGTACTGTACTGTATGGTAATGTGACAGTATTTCTGATATTGTTTTGCATTTATTTAACACTTTTATTTCATGTGTTATCTCTCTTTTGTACTCTTTGAGTCAGGTCGTGACCGACAGAAAAACCTACCACAGATCCTGGGAGACCAGGAGGGCCCTGAGCTCCCTGTGAAGTAAGAATCAAAATAAGTGACAAAGCACTGAAACCTCAGCATCTCCTGTCAATCAGTGCCCACACGCTCATAAAGCCACATGCAAGAGTGAGCGTTCATTCAAAGAGTTTGGTTCCAAAGCGCTATATCCACCTTTTTTTTTTTGCTTTCCAGATAGTTCCAGTATATCATAGGATCTGCATTTGGGTTGCTTTTACTAGGTTAATTTTTACATAGTAAGATCAACACAATTTAAGTTTGATCAATATTTACTAAAATATACCATTAAAAACATGACTTGAAATAAATGAAAGAAAAAAATAGACTTATAGAGTTTTGGAACCAATCTCTTCATTTGCACCCTCACAAATCAATGAGCCGAAGAAAGAAGAAAAAGAGAAAGAGGGAGCCAAAGAGTAGAGAGACTAAGAGAGATAGAGAGAGCTATACAAGAGACTAAGAGAGATAGAGGGAGCAATAGAGGAGACTAAGAGAGATAGAGGGAGCTATAGAGGAGACTAAGACAGATAGAGGGAGATATAGAGGAGACTAAGAGAGATAGAGGGAGCTATAGAGGAGACTAAGAGAGATAGAGAGAGCTATAGAGGAGAGAGACTAAGAGAGATAGAGAGAGAGTGATGAAGTCTGAGTAAGAGTGGATTTTGATAGAACTCTCACCTGCTCTCCCTTAATCCCTCGGGCTCCGGGAGGCCCGGGACTGCCCTGGAAATACAAACAAACAAACACACACACACACACACACACACACACACACACACACACACACAAGCAATCTAATGAATTACTTATACACGGAAAGACACAAACACAAGTTTTATGAAATAAAACACCAAATGTCTGTCTGGATGTTTGAAAATCTGTGTTTATTTGTGTGAGTGTGCATATGAGTTTATGTACACGCGTTTCTTATTTGTGTGTGTGCATGTGTACAATGTGTGCTTGCACGCGCACTTGTGTGGGAGGGCATATCACCATGGAAATGTGTGTGTGTGTGTGAGTGCATATTTATGTGTGTTTGTATGTTTATGTGTAGGTGTGTGTGCCTCCTACATTACGTCCGTGCTCCCCTGGATCACCAATGTCTCCTTTCTCCCCTACTGGTCCTGATGGACCTGGCAACCCCTGGGAGACAAAAGCGCTAAAACTTAGACACGAGATAAAAGAGAGATCAGTATTTGTTTAAGCCATCCTGCGCTAATGTCCCACTCACCCGCACACCACGGTCTCCAGCCTTTCCTGGCAACCCTGGCTCTCCCTGGATACCGAATATCAAATCATGTGAATCATGTGTGAATGACACACCGCAAATATAATGAGGCACAGATCAAATAGACACAGTGACCAATAAATACACACACTATCATGGAAATATCAATTCAAAGTATGTTCCAAACTGCTCTTCCAAAATATCGTCCATACAGTTTTCACTTCCATAATATATAGAAGCAATAGAAAACATATCGTCACCTTGTTAAACACAAAAAAACTAAAAGACTAAATAGTAACTAAAATACTTTTTTAGATGATTTGGGCAAAAACGAAATTTCTGCCAAAACATGACCTGGGCGATTATTTTAGTGAGGTGATGATATTGACTATGCAGAGTGTCAAACATACACACAGTAATATGGAGATGCAGAAAGGGCAGCTGACAAAAACACAAAAAACTTACTGCAGTCCCTTCATCTCCCTTGTCTCCCTTCTCTCCCTAGGGAAGCAGGGAAAAATGCTTAAAAATCGAGTAACACGATAAGGAATAATTTCATACAGACATTGAATGTAAAGGGAATTATATTTTTATTACATTGTAATGACACTATAGATGTACTTTATTATATGGCTCTCCTGAATGCTGCAATAAGTTTTGTGCTTCAGATTAACATCTTCAGATTAACATCTTCAGATAGACATCTTCATATTAACATTTTCAGACTGACATCTTCAGATTGACATCTTCATCTTCCACGCCATGGAGCCTCATTGAAAGTGAAAGAAGAGACGTTCTAAAGAAGGTTTGTGTTTCAAGAAGTTTCAAGTTGCGTATTTGTTTTTTAGTGGAAGCCACAAAAAGGTAACAAATTAAATTTAAAGGATATATTGGGTGAAGTTATTTTACTTGTGTTGGCGAGCATCTGTATAATAATAATCGCAATATAACATAATCGGCCCTCTGCTTCATGTTGGGGTCCTCTTCGGCTGGGACTTATTTTCCAGCAGAGAGTACATTATCCCTTACATAACACATACTGTGTTCATGAACAACTGGGAAGTGTGAAAAGTCCAACTTTAGAGTGACAAGGTTACTCCTTAATGTCTATTGAATTTGGAATATCCGACTTTAATTAGGAATATCCAACTTTAAAGAGAGAGCTCTTTAAAAGCTCCCATGTTTTGAGATCATTCAGTGTAAAGAAAGATTGTTCCAACATCAAATAAGTAACTTCATTGTTCTTAATTTCTTCATTGTTGATTTACAATATTCTCCCAGGTGCAGGTGATTGTAATGTTAAACAGTACTTCTCAGCTAACTTTTTTTGAAGCGTTATGACGTAAGCCTTCTGGCTAGTTAGCCTATGAACATTAGCAATGATGCTAGTTTGTTCTCAACGTGCAGCTGAGGAGCTTCCCAACACATTTGCACACTCATATACACAAACACACATACACACACACACACACACACACACTATGGCATGAACACTTTTATGGATTCTATTTCAGGCAGTCCTCCTCTCCTACCTCTTTCCCCCGTGGGCCTGCTGATCCTGGGGAGCCATTTCTGCCAGACTCTCCAGGATCCCCTGGTTCACCTCGGTCACCCTGGGCAACAAGACAAAGTGATTTACACATGTCAAATAATCATGGACCCATTACCATTTACCCAGAATCATTTAGATAGACACATTTTATTAATGTTTCACACACACACACACACACACACACACACAGACACACACACACACACACATACATTCTGATAAAGATACATACTGGGGTCAGAGGTTCATTGAGCTTACCTTTGCTCCAGGTCTTCCACCGAGACCAGGTGTCCCCTGTGGAAGCAATAAGCGATAAGCAATAAGCCCAGAGAGAGATTTTATACCATGATTACAAAAGAGCTTCGGGGTTGTCAGGCATGACGCAAAGCGGAGAAATGTATTTCTTCTAACTGAGAACTATGTATTTCTCCTAACTTGGTTGCCAAGTAATACAGAGATGCAGAAACTGTCTCTTTTCTACAGTGGTACTATCGACCGTGACATGGTACACTTGGAGCGTTGGATGCATTACACAGTGGCTTTAAATGCAGTTCAGCCAGCCGGAGCTGTCCTTTTCAGAATCTACATTGAAGGTGTTGGTTCAATTTGCTCTTCTTATTTAAGTCTCACACAAAATTGACCTCCGCCTCAACATACTGGATATGGCACACTTACTCGATCTCCTTGGTCTCCTTTAGATCCGGCAAGACCTTGAACACCAACACCTGGGGATCCCTTAGGACAAACACAGGGAGTGACACAGAGACACACAGACGGACAGACGGACAGACAGACAGGAAAAAATAGAGAATCAATTAAAACATTTTTTACTTTACTTGATGTTTATTGGTTGTGACTGCAGGACACAATGCAAAGTGCTGGTGAGAGTTGAACTGTATGGGATGTGACTGAACCATTAACTGCAAACAGTATGATCAATGTAGACCCATTTCAAAAGTAAAGCCATCAGGATGAATATAAGTCAATTCTGGGAGCACCTCACTGACATACGGTTGTGCTTGCACTGCTCTGACTCACACGCAACACAAAATAGGGTGCAGAATCTGCCTCTTCATGACAAAGCTGTAGCCTCCTTTGTTTGTAGTGTAATTTAACCGAGCCCGCTGCCCGCTGTGATTATAGTCTTTGATGTCCCAACTTGTGTGTCTGATTAGACATGAATAACAGAGAGGATAAAAGTGAAGGGAAGCGAGAGGCACAAATGTTCATTAAATTCTGTGTTCTCTGTTCTATGCAGACCAGAGTCGAGGCCTCATACACTGTTACAGTGACACTCCCACTCATGCAGACTGGAACTATTCACATAACGTGTTATGTTGCTCTGTGTTGGTCAGTATTCAGGGCTCTTTGTGGATAGTGGTAATGAGGAGTGGGAGAAGAACCCAAACACACTTACTTTATCCCCTCTCTGTCCCTGGTCCCCCTTTTCTCCTCTAGAACCCTCAGCACCAGGAAGGCCTCTCTCCCCCTGTCAACGTATACACACACACACACACACACACACCAAATGTACACACTAGACACATGTCCAGCTCCACAAACATGACCCTCACCCACATTTATATCAAAATAAATGAATCATGAAAATGACTGAACTTTCAATAATTCTTGGTTGACATGCATCTTTGTAAAGAGATACTTTTCTTAACATTCTGTTGTCACATACCCGCTCCCCTTTCCTCCCTGCTAGCGAGGGTCCCTAAAAAGAGAACAAAACCAGAGCAAAGTTGACACATTTTGGCAAAGTAGCAAAACTACAAAATGCAATCAAAAACACATAAAAAACATGCATAACTACTAAAGGAGAAATAAGGCTTCTATAAACATATCTTCAATCACTGTGTGATCTCAATTTAATTTGATGCATGGCCATGTAAATCAGTGTTATGGTTTGTGTTGGCTTACTTACACCACCACCAGGATCCCCTGGTTCACCTTTGCTACCCTGGAAAGAAGAAAAAAGGTAAACAGTTTAGCAGGTCTGTCCTCTTCTGTTTGGTTATGCCAATCTGATTTGTCCATTTTTGTCCATATCATTTTTCTACCTTCTCTCCTGGAAGAGCACTGGGCCCCGGCAAACCCTGCAAACAAACAGCATAAAAGTCAAGTCAACTCAAATTTATTATCCCACCAGTGTAAAATGAGTTGCAGCCATGCATTTAAAAAGGAACGCAGCAAAATAAAGAAATGGGTAAACATTGAAGACAGATGCCAACATGGAGACAGTGAACAATACCTGGAATACATAAAATACACACACACACACAATTTTCTAATATTCATTCAGACATACAGAAAGCACGGGCACATAAAAGCACACTTACTCTGGGTCCGGGCAGCCCTGAAGAGCCAGGTTTGCCAGCCTCCCCCTTTTAGAGATGAAAAGATGGTGCAAGAGTGTTTGACAAAGTTCAAAGACAGGTTAAAGACACTAAAGTGGCTAAAGGAGATACAGGAGTCCAGAGGAGTTCAATTAAAACTGAGATCTGGGTTTAGTGGCAGGCCCTCACCTTCTCTCCAGTGGGCCCAGCTATTCCTCTCTCTCCCTGGAACGCAAGCAGACAAACTCCAGTTAATCAGACAGCTCCACCAGAAACACCAGTTACTCCAGTAATCACACAGTGAGTCGGATCAGGCAATAGTAAGTGAGCTCACTGAGTGAGCACTGGTGCATCAACCCCCCATCCCACCACACACACACCCAAAGATGCACATCTATCAACACTGTGCAACAAAATTACAACATTACTTGGTAGACGTTTTTTTTACAATTTAAACTTGAGACCACATCAGCAACACTGCTAATTCATTAAGACAGCAAACGGCGGTATCTCTAAAAAAGTTGTGAGGTGTGCTTGCACTCACCCTGTCCCCTTGGATGCCTGGCTCTCCTCCTTGGCCTCGGTCACCCTGATAAAGACACAAATAGGCTTTAAAGGAGCTCTGTGTGTAAGACTTTTAGGTTAAAATACCCCAAAATGACCATGAAACAACAACAGAATGTGAAGAAACAACTGTATTGACATTATGTCCAAAACATAGCAAAGCATCATATTGTCCAGATATCTTGTGAAGTTAGCATGCAAATCAACTGGCTTCGCTCCAGCTTTTCTCTAGTATCACGTTCTACCACGTGTAGCCGCTGTATTAAATACGACGTGAGTGAATGCAAAGCTGCTTTCAAGACGACTGAAAACTGAAAGTATTCCATGAGACTCACACAGAGCAGGCTAGCAGGCTAATATTAGGAAACAAGACATTAAGGTGTAGATCCCAAACCCAGTTGAACTCAAAAAGCAAGTGAATGTACCCTTCATCCTTATGCTCCTAAAGCAATGTTGCAGCATGAGCTTGAAATAAGTGGACTAGATCATTACTTAAAAGGATA
Source organism: Tenualosa ilisha (assembly GCA_015244755.2). Classification (NCBI taxonomy): domain Eukaryota; kingdom Metazoa; phylum Chordata; class Actinopteri; order Clupeiformes; family Clupeidae; genus Tenualosa; species Tenualosa ilisha. The sequence goes on from PYXC01000499.1 coordinate 349,952, forward strand.
CCAAGCTAGTAAGATATGTTGGCCTTATAAGATTCACGTTGGTGTTAGCTATATTTAACGTGATCTAAAAAAACTCAAACTGCTTTCGTTCTTTTCAAGAATAAAGATAATCTTTATTACATTTCATTACACTAGTATAAGAGAGTGAAATTCTTGTGTTTTTGCTCCTCAAAAATAAATAAATCAATAGTATGTTAAGTGCTGAGAGAGAGAGTGTGTGTGTGTGAGGGGGAAAAACATCAGCAAACATCACTTGCACATGACCTCTGACCTCTGGCGTCCCAGAACCACGGCAAGCTACCAAGCAATCTGATGGGCAAACAGTTACCTTATTTCCTCTTTCACCAGGGGGCCCTCTTGGACCCTGGAATAGATGTGAAACTATTAGAGCTCATTCAACACAAAATAGACCAATTCCCATATCTTCATCTGAATATGCTCTGCAAAAACATGTTGTCCTTTGGGGGGGTCCTTAGCAGGTTTATCTGTTCCCAGCATTATCCTTTAAAACCACTTACTTGTGAAATTTTCATCTAAGTTTACGTTTCACCTAAATGACTTTATTCAAGAGGCGGTTGTGAATTCTACAATTCCGAGTCCTCAATCAATCACTTGCTTAGCAAAATGCCACATACCAGTAGCTGGCACTCACACTGAACAGACAACCGTGGTTTTTGGTGCTTTTGGGCACTGATGATTTTGTGATGAGTTAATTGCCTTACAGCTTATATGAGTACAAGTAACAAATCACAAACACAGATGCCAAAGTACACATCCCTGGTTTAAATATTACACATGCATGCAGCTACAAGAAACTACATGAAGATAAGCCTCCAAAAATAATATTTATACAGTCACATTTTTGTTCCTCTCCATTTAAGTAAAACACATGACAAAATTAGGCTTCACGCCAAAAGCAATAGATCTGTGCTGGTACCAGAGAAGGGCTTGTGCAGGATGCATAGCAGTTATTTTTTTATAACCTGCACTTTTCCACTTCTTTTCCACACTAACATGCTGTGATTAAGGAACCTTGCTAGCATGCTAGTAGCTCAAAAATTGTGGGTCTGAATCTCAGCTGCCACTGGTGTGCCCATTGGTATGGCCTTTAACCCTTAGTTGCTCAAGGGAAGACTGGCTCTGAAGTAATAGACAATTGATAAATGGAAGTTGCTTTGGATAAAAGCATCTGATAAATGCATAAATGTAAATGCTAATGTGACATCTTGAGCTAACTGTAGAATCTTGATTAATACATCTTCTGATGGCTGTTGTTAGCTTGCTTGGACTGTGCTACACCTCTGACATCAGTCTGAGGACTGAAATAGTGGGCTGGGTATGAACATCTAGAAGTCTGGGAACACGGGTGTTTTAACTCACTCGATCACCAGGCTCTCCTTGACCTCCAGCTGGTCCTGGTGGACCCACTGATCCTTCACCCTGAAACACACAAATTCAGCTGTCATTCATCCCCTGCCCATTTCAACACACACCACTTTTAATATTTTCCTCAGTCACTCACACACACACACACACACACACACACACACACCTTGTCGCCTTTGGACCCCTTTGATCCTGGAAGTCCACTTGCACCTGTTGGACCTGGAGGACCTGGTATCCCCTTAAACACAAATTCACACACAATCACTATACACAAAAAGTCAAACCAGGGAGATAAATTCACCTAACATCTTATCCAAACAATCACCTAACATCTTATCCAAACAGTCACCTAACATCTTATCCAAACAATCTCACTGTGTGCTGATTTGCTCATAAAATAGCTTGTAAGCATCTCATCCAGTATACTCCATCTTAATCCAGTATAGTCCATCTTAATCCAGTATAGTCTATCTTAATCCAGTATAGTCCATTTTATCCAGTATAGTCCATCTTAATCCAGCAGGCCTGATGTCAACTACTACTTTACTAATGTCAGGCAGGTGATTCTGTAGTCAAATGTCTACGACTGAACGTCTAGGCGAGCTTCTTCCCCAACACCATTAGACTTCTTACAGGAGAAATCCGGTTTTAATCAGTCAGTAGCCCTGTTGTTTAAGGTCACTGAATGAACCAGAAAATTTGATGCAACACAGACTGAACAACGAACCAATAACTATTGCTAACTGAATGGGGCATAGTGAAATGAAACTGAAAGTGAGTTATTGTGCCCTGTTCAAATAGTGTTAGTTGCCAGTTCACTATTCAGTCTATGTTGCATCCAATTTTTTTCATTCTTCATGACCTTGAATAGCAGGGCTATGGATTGATTTACACCAGATGTCTCCTTTAATAAGGATAGGCCTGCTATAGAGGAAGTCACAACTTAAAACTGTCTCTGGTATTGTGCTGTACTCTATTCCTCTAGAATGTGAATAATTAATAATATATTAATGATATTACTATAATAATTATTAATAAATACATCATTATATATTGTAATTTATCATTTTATTGTTTCTCTTTTTAGCACAGTCTCAGGAGTTATCCAGTCACACATTGACTCGACTAGACTGACAAAAACTGGACTCATCAGGTGCAAATGA
>PYXC01000499.1:357500-412500 GCA_015244755.2 Tenualosa ilisha
CTTGGCACATCACTGTATACTAACACTCCCATCTGGAGAGAAGAGACAGCACACATATTTACACACACACACACACACACATACACATACACACACACCACACACACACACACAGATAGACCAACAGACATATATACACAGACTCTATCCAACACATATACACACACACACACAAACATAGAACCAGAATATAATACATGTACACACACACACACACACACACACACACCTGAGAGTCCCTGGGGCCAATGGTAGTGAGGGTTCCAGCTGCACTAGTCAGTAGTGAGAGGACAGGCTCCTTCAGACGAGAGCGATCTCGAGACGCTGGCACCAGGAACACCACATCCAGGCGTCCATCCACACACACTGTGGAATAAACAGTATGTTAGTCTAGAGGTGTGTATGTGTGTGTGGGTGTGTGTGACCAAGTAGATGGTGTGTTTTTGCCCAGATTTGGCATTTGCCAACAGGTTTACTTATTTTTAGATATTTTACCAGACCACATGGGTTTCATATCTGCTCACGTCCACATTATAACTGGAAATCGTACCTGCCCTAATTAGTTTATTATCAGTGTACTGTCTGTGTAGCTGTGTATGCTTGTGTGTATGCCTGCGTTTGTGTGTGTGTGTGTGTGTGTACATGTCAGTATATTACCTGTTCGCTCCTCTATAGTAGTTGCCACTCCAAGCTGGTTCTGGAAGGTGGGCTGTAGGGAGAACACGTAGCGTCTGCCCAGTCTCAGTCCCGACACACGGAACGAGTTTGCAGAACCATTTAGCACCTGCGACAGCCCCTCGCCTGATTCTGAGACACAAACACACACATATCACACTACATACAGTACTCTAAGACCAAGAGAGATTAGGTACAGAGGACAAATGCAGTCCTATGATGTTTTCCCTACTAGAAAAAGAACAGAAACATAAACGAGTGGACAAATGAAGAAACTAAGAGGGTACAATGATGAGTGATTCTCCTGATCAGCTGCACTTGCATTGATCCAATAGAGCAGGGTGGCCAAACTTTTTTTTTTTTTTGCGGGCTGCATAGTATAAAATGTAAGCTGCCAAGGGCCAAAATGAAGAGCACCAGTTTTAACCAGTTTCACCAATGAACCAATGAGAGAGTGACGGCGTTTTAGATCAGAAAACACACAGAAAACACACAATGCTACACTTGTGATTCTGTTGACAAACATGTTACACCAGTACTGAAACTATGATGTGAAATGGATATACACCACAGTATAACATTATATTAATGTAACAATGGGCCATATTAAATTTTATTTTTTGACTTAATGGCAGGCAGCATGAAGGGGAGCAGAGGGCCACAATTGGCCTCCAGACTTCAGTTTGGCCACCCCTGCTACAGAGTAAATAATGTAACCAATCATAACTACAACGGCAACAGTGAAAACGTGCCAACATTCAAGCTAAAAAGGCTGTCTTTACATTGTATGTCATCATGAAAACAGGAAGCAGGACATTATTGGAGCATTTTTTGTGAATGATAGCGAGTTCAGTCTGCGGTCATTTCCCGATGCCACTCCGTCACACTGTCCCATATGCTTCCTGTCTTCTCTCTTATGATCGATAAAGGCTAGGAAAGCCCACAAAGAAGTCTTTAAGAAAACTAATTAAATTAAAGAAAATCTCTACAAGCATGGTGCAGCATTTCAGAAAATATTGTGTGCCATACTGTGAAATTAAGCTTTTTTGTCTGTGTTACTTAGGTGGTTAGGTTTTGTTATTGGTTAAAAAATGCCTGTAAGTCCATGGTCTGAAAAGGTTTGAGCAGCAGTGGTATAGACGCATAATATAATATGTATATATAAATATGTAGTTTTATATAATATTATATACAATCACCTCTTTCCTCTTTCCACCGCAGAATGTAAGACGTGGCACCCTGTACTGGCGTCCACCCCAGAAGTACTGAATTCTGGGTAATATCGATGACCCGTAAATCTCTTACAGATGCCAGGGCAGCTGGACAAAAGGATATGGGGTGGGTAAAATGGTTAATGCATTGGAAGTCATAAATATTCACTATTACACTTATGGATTCAGCAGACGCTTTTATCCAAACAGACTTACAAAAAGAGGATTAACAAAGCTACATGCAGAATAAACTTACTAAGGACACCACTAGTTACTAGCAGGAGACTGCCAGAGGGTGGCAGTGTAAAAGATGAGTTACGAGCAGTAGGAAAGGTAGAGGAAGAAGAATTACAGGATGGAAGTGCAGTGTGCATTTCAGGCGCTAAAGGGATATTCCTGCTCAAATCAACCCATAGCCCTGTTGCTTGAGGTCATAAGTCCTGTTGGTTGGGAAAGAAAGAGGGAATTTGTCTACATAGTCTGAACAGCAAACATCAGCCAATGTTAACCAGTGAGGGCATGGAAACATTTACCATGTACTCATCAGTTAACGTTAGCTGCCAGTTTGCTATTCAGTTTATGTTGTCCGTCAGGGTTTTTTTGCAAACTAAAAAACAGAAAATGTGTATTTACCGCAGCGTGCATTACTGAACGCACCCAGCTATTAACCACAGTTTACATTACATTTTAACATTCAATAAACATTACTTATTGAATCAGACTCAGATCCTGATTTAATGAGACAGCTAACTGAAGAAAAGAAATACATTCCCATATGTAGCCCATTTCAATGTATTTACCTCATAGATGAAGACATTTAGTAGAATCAATGCTATAAAATTACAGGCAAATTACAGTTAAAGGATAGTGAGTATGAATCAGATATCACACACCTGTACTTGCCCTGATGGTGACGGCCTCACTCTCTCTGTTCTGGAAAAGAGCGGCAAATCGAATGATGTAGCTCACGCCAGGCTGAAGTCCGTCCAGATCGTATGTGGTCACATCCCTCCGGATCAACTGGCTTCTTTCAGCCTCTCCTGCCACAGGAAGTCCCACAGTGGAACGTTAGATAACAGTGTCTGTTAGTCTTACTGTAATTGCTCTGTGACATAAAAATAAAAACTTGTGACTATAAAGCTTTGATGTCGCTTGTTTCAAATTCAATCAGTTGAAACACACTGTTTTTTTCCAACACCCAACTGGAAGTTGGCACAAATATGGACATGATTTTAGATTTTAGGGGAGGAAATAAAATCTTCTCTGTGAAGGGCAACAGATGGAGGTGGTTTTCGAGGTTGTGACTGGGGTCGGCTATGAAGAGTCTGCTTTTGACTTGTGCCTCAAATATGGCCATGTTCTGTAATAACTGTATACACAGTATGCTGTGCTCTAGTAGTTTCTGCTAACAGTGTCCTCAGAAACACCTCTCCATTGTGTTTGAGGAATACTAGTGCATGTGTGTGTGTGTGTGTGTGTGTGTGTGTGCATACCTGCTGTGCTCCAGTATAGCCTGTATCCAGACACCCCTGACACAGATCTCCAGGTAAGTCGAAGGGTACCTGGCCTCGCTTCCAACACCCGCAGCCCCTCCACACGGTCCACCCCGACACCAGCTAAACACGAGTGCAAACACATACCATAAAAAGAACATACACGCATTGCAAACACACACAGGCACACACGTGCACACACACATGGGCGCGCGCACGTACACACACGCACAGACACGCACACACACACACACACAAATTACAAACTGATTTGCGGCACTTACGCGTGGTCACCCTGACGGAGACTGGTGAGCCCTCCTGATTCTGCACCAGTGCCATGACCTGCACCTCATACTGAACCCCTTTCTCCAGCTGATCCAGGTCCACAGAGGTGATGTCTGGCCCCACCAGCTGACTCTGCTCCTCGCCATCTACATCACAGCACACACACAAGCAAACATAAGGGAGACTAACTACAGATAAGGGAGTTTTTCCTTGCCCCATTTGCTCCTGGGTGCTCCTTCTGTAAAGCGGCATGAGAGAACACTACTGTAAAAGGCGCTGTAGAAATAAAACTGAATTGAAACAGGAATATACATATGCGTTTACACATACACATACACACAACCAGGCAACACGTTTGATGGTATATATTATAGGGTGACATATACAACACGCACAAACAAAGACCCCATCCAGCCCCCTTCATACACACACACACACACAAACCCACATACATGCACACACACACAAACCCACATACATACACACACGCACATACACATGCACACACACACACACACACACACGCACACACGCACAAACCCACATACATACACACACACACACATGCACACAGACATGCACACACACACACACACAACCCTACACACATGCACACACACACACATGCACACACACACATGAATAGGCACACAAAGCCAAAGCCAGATAGCAGAACTTTTCACCGTCAGTTTTCTTCCAGACCACACGGTAAGAGGTCGCCCCTTGAACTCCGACCCATGTGACCCTGACCGGCTCGTCTTGTTGTGCCGTCACCCTCAGGTCTGTTACCGTGCCAACCACACCAGCAAGCGCTGCCAACACAGACAGAATAGACACATTGGGTCTATTAGCTCTGTTCACTCATCAAATGCAAACATGTACTCCACAGAAAAAGCATTTGAAGGGGTGGTTTTCATGTTTGCATGTCCAAAAAGTTATTGATATGTTGATAAATAGCTCAACAACTAATCAACATGCCCTTTTTCCTGGCTGTCATGGCAACGTTTTATCAGAAGGTCTCTGTAATACTGTATTGTTTGGTTTGAGACTTATTGTTTCCCACTCAAAAAACATTATTGGAGACAGCACACCAGCCCACCAAGATACACCATGTTTTTGCACACAACCATTTTCCCTGACTCTTTTTATTTCAACACGTCATGCACAAGATCACTCTGACTTAAATTCTGTCCTGAGACTGAAAGTCTGATGCGACATGCCACAGCTCTCGTAGAAACAGCATATTTGTGTGACTACCTGTCTTGGTGCGGATGGTGGCCGGAGTTCCTTCGTTTGAGCCAATAAGAGCAGAGACAGTAATGCGATAGGAAGCGTCTTCCTCCAGCCCCGCTATAGTGTAGGAGGTCTCTGAGGAGGGAACATTCCTGGAGGACTCCGCACCTAGCATGAAAGTAAGATAGAGAGTGACGGCATTGCTATCAATGATGAGCTATGTTACAGACACTATAGATCTGCATTGTTACTGTATTCTCTCTCTCTCTATATATAAAGTTATATTATATAGCATTATATATAAATTCAGATATATGTTAGGACTTTATGTGGCTAGTGTGGTTATAATGGTAGATTATAATAGATAATTTGTGTACCGCCGTTCTGACGCCAGCTAATTTTGTATCCAGTTGCCGTGCTGACAGGGTCCCAGGCAATGCGTATGCTGCTAGAGTCCACATCGATGACGCGGAGCCCTGCGATTCCATAGCCATGCGTCCTGCTGCTCAGAGTAACGGCCTCACCCACGTTTCCGTCAATCACCACGGCGACACCTATCAGCACATACTCGTCCGGCTGTAAGCTCTCGATGGTGAAGGCAGAGAGATCAGAGCTCAAATCCCGGAATTGAACAGCACCTGGGAGATACAGACAAGGCAGTCAGGGACACATGAGATGTCCAGTCAATTCAATTCAATTCCTTTACTGTAACAAAATGACAAAATTACTATCTAATGATAATGATGGACCAAAACCATAAATTAATTAGCCATAGAATGTACCATACATAAATATAGAAGTCAATAACAAAAACACCTAAAGGCATAATAACAATAAAATACCTATTTTAAATCAATAATTGACTTTCTTATAGTCCTGATCTAGATTAAATCAGGCCTTGGTCTGTAACCTGCATCTCCATGCATAGAGATGATGCTAGATGATGGTCAATCATTAAAGATGAAGACAAAAACTAAATCATTCCACATGAAGCAACTTACTGGTGCCTTGTCTCCATGTGATTCTGTAGCCTGTTGCACCAGACACCCCCCTCCAGGCAATCCTAATTCGCCGGCTGTTTAGATTTGTAACCCGCAGGTCTGTCACCTTGGCAGCTGTGGGAAAAAAAAAAACATTGAAAAAGTGTGACCACAATTAACTGGCCAGTAAATCATCACTCTTGCCCGTGTCTTGTGTACAGACACTTATTTTTGAGTAATTTTCATTTACACAGAAAAAGAGAAATATCTTTTACTGTTTTGACAAATAGCTGTATAATAAGTAAACCTTACATGGTCCACATACAGGATATTGTGTGCATTATCCCATACATACTTGTATGAGGAATGAGAGAGCAAGAAAGAGAGAGTGACAAAGAGAAAGAGAGAGAGAGTGATGTGTGCATGAATGTGTTGAAGTGCTTTGAGTGTGTGTTGACAATGGACCTTTCCGGCCTGTCAATCATGAAAAAGACAGAAAGTAATACTGCAATGTGTGCAAACATGTCAGCACCTTTGCCAGGTGTTGTTTCAGCTCCGTGTGCAATGGCCTGGGTGGTATGAGCAGACTAATCACACATCCGTGACAGCATACTCTGTCTGCTTCAGGAACACTAAATGGCAAGCTGTGCTTCTCTAACTCATCCATGCAGTATTAGACATCTATGTGATAGTTGAGGGGAGTGAGGGAATTTGGTGCAGGAGTGTGACTGATAAGAAAACTCTTAGGCATTGAGGCACGCAATTGAACAAGAAAAATACCTTTTACAAGCACAGGCAATCCAAGATTGGTTGCCTGCGCTTGACCATCATAGACAACAGAACCTCAGCACAAGTTTTGCTTCTTTGTATCATATCAAGAACAACTGTTTGCCTTTCAATGTCATGCCATCTACTTTTCTTCAATCTACTTCCCTGTATTTATATTGCTAGACCATTAAATGTGTTATAACCTGTATATAAATACTCCTTTCTCTCTCTCAGTTTATTGACATGTTATTAAGTATTAAGCATATAGTATAAGTATATATAGGTACATATCCTATCCAAAGATCGGTGTTTGAAACACACACACATTTGAGTGAGAGAATGACTCAAGGAGAAAGAGACATACGTTTTAGAATTCTGAGAGAGTGTGTGTATGTGTGAGGGTGTGTACCTGGAGGTGTAGTGGACACAGGTGTGGCCTCCTCTCGTCCTTCGTAAAGTGTGTAGAGGGTGATGACATACTCTGTCTGGGGCCGCAGCTGACGCAGCTCATGAGACGTTGTGGCCTGAGGGAAAGTCACTCTCTCAACAGGACCCCCTGTGAGACACAGGAAATTCAATAAATTTGTACGTGTGTGTGTGTTTGTGTGTGTTTGTGTGTGTATGCATGCACATGTGCATTACTATCTTTTGTACTCTATATGGTAGCCTCTAGTGTATGTATGTGTGTGTGTGTGTGTGCGTGTGTGTGTGTGTGTGTGTGTGTGTGTGTGTGTGTGTGTGTGCATGCAAGTGTGTGTTACTTTTTGTCTTGTACTCTATATGGTAGCCTCTGGTGTGTGTGTGTGTGTGTGTGTGTGTGTGTTTGTATGTGTGTGTGCACGCAAGTGTGTGTTACCTTCTCTCTTGTACTCTACACGGTAGCCTCTGGCAGATCTGATCAGGTTCCAGGTGAGTCTGATAGAAGAGGGACCTGTGGGTGTGGCCCTGAGCACCTGCTGCTCGAATCGTTCTAGTAGGAAGAAAACAAACAACAAACAAACAGACAAACAAGCAACCAAGTTGACAATCTGGGCAGTGGTGGCATAGTGGGAGACGGGCCTAAGGGAGCCTGGCCCTGGGTCTCCCAGCCTCCCTAGGCAAGCAGAGTCATTAAAATGGCACAGTAATACTAGTGCTCCTGTCAGCTCCAATCATGCACATCGCAAAAATTTTCATGTCACTTTATCTGGCACCCCAGCTTATAATCTTTTACAGGCGCACATCTAGCTTTAGGCTTTCATAAAGTTCTGATCGCTGACCTTTCAGAAATCTTATTGAAACAGTTCTGCTTGTCGGTCCGAATTAGCTGGGAAACTTTTGGTAAAATAGGGCAGGATCTGAGCAGAAACTGTAGAAACACAGGCCACTGGAATGACTCTCCGCTAAATTAATGAATAAGTGAGTGAGTGACATTGTGTGCCTGTTTTGAATCTGGATTTGACTGTAGGGAATGAATGTATAAGTGAGTGAGAGTGAGTGACTGAGTGAGTGAATCAAATGCTGTGCCTGTTTTGTATCTGAGCTTGACTGTAGTGAGTGAGTGAATGAGTGAGTGAGGAAGTGAGTGAAGCTGTGAAACAATGAATGAGTGAATGAATGAGTAAGTTAGTGAGTGAATGACTGAGGGGTGAATCAGTGAGTAGATGAATGAGTGTCAGTGCCTGTTTTGTACCTGGCAAAAGAAAGTGAGTGAGTGAGTATGAGGACGAGTGAATGAGTGAGTTAATGAATGAGTGAGTGATTGGGTTAATGAATAAGTCAGTCGATGAGTGGGTGAATCACTGAGTTAATGAGTGAATGAGTGGGTTAGTGAGTGAATGAGTGAGAGTGTGAGTTAATGAGTGAATGAGTGAGTGATTGTGTGAGTGAATGAATGAGTGAGTGAGTGAGTGTCTACCTGTTTTAAACCTGGCTGTTGCAGCAGGCCCCTCGGTGTTGTTACTGTAGAGAGCGATGACTGTGATGATGTACTCAACATCAGGCTGAAGACCCGAGAGTGTTTGAGACTCTGTAGTGATCTCTTGTGTCTGCACATCACGACCTGATAGCGGAACAAGTGGGAAAAGGGACCGTATGTACGAGCGAGTAAGTGTGTGTGTGTGTGTGTGTGTGTGTGTGTGTGTGTGTGTTTGCGAACACACATCTCACCTGTGAAAGGCCCCCAGACCAGCCGATAAGACCTGGCACCTTCTGCAGCTCTCCAGCGAACACCAACACTGGTCTCAGAGATCGTTTCAACTGTCAGCTGTCTCACTGGCTCTAAACGTACTACAAACACACACACACGCACACACATGCACATACACACACACATGTACAGGGACTTCAAATATCCATTTCAATTTTGCAGAACAAGCACAAGTTTGTGTGTGCACGTATGAGAGTATTTTCAAACGTCAGTATGAATATGATGACTCTAAGCCCAAAATTCTACATACCCTGGGGTAAGAAAGGTTCCTTTAACTGTTTTGTAAAAATATCAAAAAGATTCTATATTGCTTCTGTCACACTGTCTAATGATGTGCAGTCCAGTCTTTGAAAAAAAAAAAGAACTCTTACTGGTTAAATAAAAATTCACTTCAAAATTTGCCTGAATGTCTTGTATGGATCCCTTTGCGCTTAACTGTCCATGCTGATGGTTTTCAGCTGACTTGCAGTACTTACATGTCCTGGCAGATGTCCTGGCCGGTGTTGATGTGTTTCCAGGAAATAACGGAAGGACACTGATAATGTATTCAGTATCTGCCTGAAGACGGTCAATAGTTACCGTAGTAACCCCAGCAGATAACCTCTGTTCCAGTTGTGAAGCTGGCTGAGCTGTGGACCACGGAGACGTTTAAAAACACAAGAAATGACATTTAATAGCAAATGATATAATAGCAATGAACATGGCACTTCATTTAGATTAGATTAGATTGGATTCAACTTTATTGTCCTTTCACATGTATGAATGCAGAGTAACAAAATACAGTAAAGATGGCACTAGCCAAAGTTCATCTGTTTTGTTCCCTCAATTCTGCACTAGGTACTCTTTGTGCTGAGCAAGCACTGGCACATTACAAGACCTGGCACTATACCCTCCTCAGGATCTACCCAGTGTGCCAAAACGGATGAAAACGGGTCATGTTACTGCATGGCCCATACATTCCATAGCCTAGAAATCTAGACGCACCCTTATGGTAGCAAATTTGCTTGCTTATGGAAGCAAGTTTTGCTCAGCGGGTACGTCTAGCCATGCACCAATGGAGCCTTAGTAGGTCTACCATTGGTCTTACACAGGCTTGGTATGGCCAGTCACAACGCTCTATCTTTGTAGTGAGCCGTTGAGCAGGCTTAGCTGAATAATGATAGGGCTGTGATGGTGCAAATCAACTAAGTGGCGAAGGAATAGCGGTCATTTGAATCGGCTTTGGTATCGACTTTGGAAGAGTTGGACTTGGGCTTTTCTTTGAAAGTTGAGCAGAAAAAGGTACTCAAGTCATTAGTTTCAAACAAGGATGTATTCCCTGTTTTACCCAACGCTGCTCTGATTGGTCATAGCGCAATCTATACATATTATACACTATACATTTTGATGTTATAATCTGACTTGTCAGGCTATGCATTACAGGCAGACACTAACAATGCCATAGGATAACTCTCTATATACGTATAACATTTCAGAGTAGCCTTAAATTACTTTAAAGGGGTTTGCTCCCACCAAGAGCTACTAAATGCCCAAACGTTGATGCCCATTGTTTGCTCTCATCTCTTGTGTCGAGTTGAAAATGCGTTACATTCGTCACTCTTGTTGCTTTAGCTCTTGGTCAGAAGGTACGCTAACACAGAGGAAGCAAAACTGTTGACCTGCTTTAAATGTAAACACATGTTGACTTTCGGTTCATACTGCTTTTTTTTTTACTAACAAATGTTCACTTACTGATGTAATGGAAGTTAATGGCATTTAATGCTATGAAGTTTATGCCTTTTAATGTCATTCAATACAAAGTCACCAATGCGATGTACTTGTGTAAAACAAACAAGTAATCTTTTCAGGGTCATGTAAGAATCATGAGAATCAATAATATTGTGAATGATGTCATAATCAAATAAGAAATATACTTTCATATAATATATGATATTTACAATACAATATAACAACAATAATAATAATAATAATAGTAATAATAGTAATGTGTCATTCTTAATGATATTAACATTTTATTTTACAAAATTAAGGACATATTCAATGTGCACTATGTACAGATGTACAGCTATGTATAATAAAGGGTAAGCTGTGCCCTTACTTCTGGGTCCGTAGGTGACCCTGTAGCCTTGGGGCTGAGTGGAAGGAGCATCCCAGGCCAGAGAGATGGAGAAGAGGCCCGACTGTAACACACGAAGCGATGACACTCCTTGCGATGACTCTGAGGGAGAGAGTTAGTATGGAAAATGATTTTTTTAATGAAAAAAAACATGCTTTATAACATGTGCTTTATGAGGAATTTAGTGACTTTTTATAACAGCCAGAATCCATCCTATTTATTCCAAAGACTGAATTCCCATTTTAACAACTACCAACTACCCCCATTCTGCTGCTGTAAACGTTGATTTACTGATTAAAACCTTTGTTGGGTTAGCTTAGTTTTGTTATGAGTGTCCCTGGCATTATTCTGTGTGTGTGTGTGTGTGTGTGTGTGTGTGTGTGTGTGTGTGTGTGTGTGTGTGTGTGTGGACTTACTGGTGCCAGATTTAGCAGACACAGCCTCTCCAACGCTGTTTGGGTACTGGGCAATGACTGAGACTAGGTAGTCAGTTCCAGAACGCAGGTTCTGAATGGTGTAACTCTGCTGTTCAGGTCCCACTGTCACCTAGTAACAGATGGTGTGACTGTTAACTAAGTGTGTCATTTGAACACTCTCCAACATAACACTGATATAACGCTGTCACAAATTTGTTTTGGCAAATGCGTCTCCCACTCGTTAGTGTCATGATCATATGCTAGTAAGATGTAATTACACAGTTGAAGTGATAAGTTGTAAAAACAGCGATGATGAATCATGTCAATTACACAATAAATCATTTCCAATCGTGTGTGCTTGTCATGAACATCTATGACAGATACACACACTAGCAAAGGTGTTCTCACAAAATTCTCATAGACTTTACATTATTATAGATTATAGTCCTACATTGTTGTTGGACTATAATCACAAATGGTGTTCATGTACGAGCAACGCAAGTGGTTGCCCATATAAGCCTGTCACTCAGCTGAAGTCTGTGCCCTTTACCTTGCCTGCACATGTATAAACACCCTGTCTAATTCACCAAGTAGCCTACTGCCAAGAAGAGGATCTTCAGCAGATGAGTAGTCCTGTACTGTGTTATTTTTCATTTCATGGACTTATCAAAGACTGGGTGTGTGTAAATCAAATACATTTCATCCCTTTGATTACACCCTGGTCTGTAGCCATCGCCTGCAGTGCTCTGAATTCCCCAAATGGGTTGACCTCTGAATCTGAAGATGGCATAACTTATTGTGAGCAATTACCCATGACAGTAGGTACAGTCTAAATGTAGACACTAGTAACAGTATAAAGTGTGATCTGTGTTCTAATTTACAATTCAGCAATAATGTGAGCCCTGAGACTAAACTGAGACTAACCTGAGATGTGGCTATGCTGGAAAGGAACAGAGCTGTAGTATCTGTAGTATTTTAGATACCTTTAGCTTAGAACATCCAAAAATCACAGAGAAACAGAATATGAAGACACAGTATTGTCAAAAACGCCTAAGCACCATGTTGCCCAGATAACCACTTACAGTATCATGCAAATCAACTACTGTCAGCTGTGTGGCCTGTGATATCACATTCTACAATGTGTGGCCACTATAGTAACCTTCTTTGCCCCTGTTGCTCTTGGGTGGTCCTTGCTGTAAAGCGGATAAGACGATACTGTTGTATAAGGCGCTGTATACATTTCATTTAATTGAATAAATTTAATATAGTACAATGTAAGTCAATGCAGAGCTGTGTTCAAGATAAAAGTATTCAAGTCAATGCAGAGCTGTGTTCAAGATAACTCAGAAGTATTCACTGAGAACGACACATAGCAGCTTTAGGCGTAATTTTCAGATTTACAGGGTTGCTAGGCCTTTTCACAAATTTACAGCGCTTGCAAGATGTCTGAACCGAAAGTAGCAAACAGATGACACTTATGAAATCGAGTTTATTAACTTGTCAGTCAACTTAACTTTCAAAGGAAAACTAGGCAACATTTTTATCCTGCTTTTAGGTTCATTTACCAGCTTCATGGTCACTTTGACAGTTAAATTTCTCATTATGGGGTGAATGAAAGCTCTCTTGACTCCCCATGCAACAGTTACAGCACTAGCAAGATGACCACGACACCCCGATGTAGAAAAAAGACAATTAATACTGACTGAAACCAAAATCACGTTTATTATTGGTGTAGTGGTGAGAATTTCCAATGTTAGCATGCCTTTAAAAATTATCATTGCTGGTTGATTCTTTGGTTTGCAAACAATTTCACATGTATTGGTGAGAATTTAGGACGTTAGTGTAAGTTACCCAAAATTGGAGAGTGTAGAGGGAGCTCTGTAGTTTAAAAAATCCCTTTAAATTGTGTCCCTTTAAATAGCTGTACCTCACTACCTGCCAAGCTATCGCCTTTGATCTCTTCAGCTTGTTTTAACAGCATGTAAATAAGTGCCAACTTTATCAGCGTTAACTCTGCTGTGCGCTTGGCATTTGAAAGGCAAGAAGTCTGAACACCAAAGCCCTGAAACAGTGTCATTATAACAAGCTAAACGGAAGTCTAAAATGTGAACTATAAAAGGTACAGACAGATGTTTTGCCCCCTGCCTAGGCCCTACCTGTCGTAGCTCTGTGGTGATTGGCTGTCCTAGGCCAGAGATAGGCGTGTACTGGATGAGGTAGCCGGTGACTTGGCCCCCTGCAGAGGACCACTGGAAGCGCAATGAGTCAGTGGTGCTTTCTGTAAACTGGAGGGTGGAGGGACCCTGAGGGGCCTCTGTGAGGCAGAGCAGTACAGGAAGCAAAGACAACTGAGTGAGTCAGTATGGCTGTAGATTTACTATAAACATATTGTGAAATATTCATAATACCTAAAAATGATATAAGATGACATAAATTCATATGACAATTTATACATAATTAACTCATTACTACATACAGTGTTAGAGTATGAGGCCTGAAGAAGACAGCTGAGGAAGGCTACTAATGTGTGCTATTGCTCGTTTTACCTCTTGACAATGATAGTGATATCAGCAATGACATTATAGAGGTAAACTCTATTATAGAGGTCAACAAAGCCATATGGTTATTGCTGCTATTGCTGTGACACGTCTACTGCTGAGAAAGGCTTACAAATTAACATAGCACTTTATCCATGCAGCCATGACTGTAAACATTTAGATAATGATATGACCATGTTGGACATACATGTATACACAGAATAAAAACATCATCATCAACACAGCTTGCAGGAGCTGCCACCAGGGGTCTGGATTTGAGAAATTGCACGTCATGTCATGTGGGTATCTCTTAACATGAGTATGAAATCATTATACAACTTTATGAATGTAATGTGGATATTTTCCATGTAACCTGCGGTCCTTCGTGACTGCTGCGTGAAAAAGCCTTCAGAGCTGTCCTTGCTGTACAAGCTGTATATATGTATAGTATATAGGGCATTATTGCTGCTGTCTGAACCCTCACCGTCACTGGCAAACGTCCCCCCGCAGGATCCACACACTCGTGGGGACAGCTGAGGCAAGAGAGAGCTCAGGCCCTTGAAGCTGCTGATGAAAAGGGAAAAGAAGGATTGCGGGGACGAGGCTATCTGAGCCAGCTCCCTCTGATCCGCACTCTTAATACCTGCAACAGGTGGACAAAGAGAGGGAGTGGGAGAGGGAGACAGAGAAATAGACAGATAGAGAGAGGAAGAAAGAGAGGGAGCACTATGGTAACAACATAACCATTGTTTTTTGTATGTTTGTGTGCGCACTAATAATTTGTCAAAAATTGACACTATATGTCCTACACAGGTCTTCCCTACTGCTACAAACCACTCAACAAATAGCCTAGTTACAAATTGAAATCAATATCACACATGTTTAAGGTTATAATCATCTTCTTAGGGTAGAATTAAGCAATATAACATGAGTGGGAGTGGGATTGGTAGCATAATTAAAGCGCTGTGATTCGGCACAGGCACTATGCCCTGGGGAGGTGTCTCCAAGTGTTTGCACGGTGGTGTACGTGTTCAAATGAAACACATATTTAAGTCATAATTAATATCACTTAAATACACTGCAAATACTTATTCTAGCACCTAAGCATATTTTTTTAGTTGATTCTCTATCTCTGTTACAGAACCAAAGTCATTCAAAAGCAATACCAGATGACAGCACATTACATGATAAGCTTTCTACCTATGGCAAAGATCTTGACCCCAAGATTGCGCAACCTCTGAACAGGATCTGTTATGGGGTCCTGTGACTTTCCATCTGTAATAACAATGACAACCTGAGGAGAAAACAGAGAGAGAGAGAGAGAGAGACATGAAGACAGAGAAAGGAAATGTCATGAAGGCTGAATTTTGAGTATACGGGACAAACACATGGACATTTCTGTTCAATGTCTGACCAGAGATCTATCCTCCTTCACCTGCTTCTTACCTTGGGTGCATCTCGAACATCTGAAGGGTTGAAGAAATTGTCAACTATGAATTTGAGCCCATCGCCAGTGCGAGTGCCTCCCGTCTTATATGGGATATTTTCCACAGCAGTTACGACTTCTGTTCCATTCGTGTACCTCCCAAAGGGAAACTCCATTCTAGCAACGAACATGCCAGCGGTTTATTTGAAGTCTAAATTATAACTTTGTAGAAACTACAGTACAATGAATTAGAAATTGACTGTGCAAAGGAAAAAAATAAGGTTAGAGAAAAGTGTTGATATAGCAGAAATGAACTGAAACACACACACAAATTAACAAACATGCCGATTAATCGGGCATGCTCAAAGTCAAATTCACATAAAGGTGTGTAAAGCAATGTTAACTGAATTCAACCACGTAGCACCTTTTTTTTTAAACAATCAGCATATATTTTATATTCTTATAGCATATATCTTCTCACACTCCTCTAGTTGTTATGCTGTGAGTATACGTTAAAGAAACATACACATACACAGCCCTGGCTTTGGCTGCATAAACTGGGGCCTGTCCTCAATACACTGACTAAATATTTTGTGGAGTTCCTCTGGGATTACTGAAGGAAGGGCTAATCTGTTAGCCTGGTATACCAAACACTTTCACGTTGTTTCACTTTGTGCAAAGCGTCTAGGATCCATCAACGGGTATATGTTACCTTCCTTGTGAGCAGATACTTACAGTGAACTTGGGCATGCCAGAGCCCTCCGTTTATGATTGACAAAATGTGTCAAAGGAAACTAAAGCTAATGGAGAGATCCCTGACTGTATTGCAGCCAATTGCGATATTGAACAGGCGTACTAGGCGGCGCTAGCCTGGCTACTAAACTACCTTCTTGCTCTGTTTTATAAAGCATTTGGTCCAAATATAATGTTTTGTTTGGACAAAATCATCTGGTAAGAGATATGAACATAAACTAAGCTAAAAAAATGCTAAGTCATCCTTATGAAAAAATCCTGCTTGTACTGCAGTACAAGAAGAACTGCAATCAAAACTGCACCTCTTCTCCAGTACTGCTGCTGTATGCTATATTAGTATTTGGTATTAGGGAATGGCATCTAACATTTCCTTACCCTAACCTTAAAGCAACCCTTTCAGCATGCAGTTTGGAGTCATTCTCCCACCTGGAGGTGTCACTGTATTGCACGACTCCAAAGCGTACACCTGTCCCGCCCACAGCTCTGGCAAATGGCTTCACCAGGCCTGCCATGAACCCCTTCACCAGCTGGAAGTTGTTGCGTCCAATGCTGGATGAGCCATCCACCAAAAACACCACATCGGCTGCCCGCACACTGTTACACTGGCCTGGAAGGACAAGTTGTGGAAGTTAATGCATAGTTGAAATGAATCAGAGGAGTCCTGTCAGAATAAGACATAAAGGCCCAAAATGTAGATCAATGAAGAAATTCCTTTATATATATACATTTTGAAATCCATTCATACACATTTAACAATCTCTACATACCAACAGCTTGTTGGAATCCACTTAAAGGTGGTATGTTCACAATTAATCAAATAAAAAACATATGAACAGGGTGTGAATAAATTATCATATTTTACAAAATTTCTAAAATGCCTGTCAAAATCATCATGCTGACTAGCTATAGCATAATCTTCATGTAGGCCTACTCTCTCTTGTAATGGCACACAGCATATCTCAAAAAGCATGGGGTCACATGCAAGTCAGAGGCTCTAGCGGCTTTAGAGCTCCCTTTTCACTCGTGTTCTCAAAGTCTCTGCCTAATTTAGCCTGGATTAGCTCCTGGTTAGCGAAAATGGGCTGGATTTTGATGATACACTGTGGAGGTCTATCAACACGTGATAACCTTAATTTCAGACATAAACCCTTTATAGTTTATTTCCATATGAGATCCAAGTGATTGTCATCGCCCTGACTGGGCACAAAACATCCTGCGTGGCATCCTCTAATTTGGAGCTTTGGCATTAATTGCTTGCACCTGGCAGACAGGGTGGAGGTGCATGTCTCATCTTGTACTTCTGAATGCTGGATGACTTCCAAAGGGGTCAGTATTCCTGGTGACTCAGTGACCCAAAACTTCATTACTGGAGGAGTCTGCAATTCTGACTGTCTACACTCTTCATCAAAGTCTGCAGATTTCTCTGCTATTCTGTCTCGACTGTTTCCAGTTCTGGCATCCACCTCATTCTGCCTCATATGTTTTAATTGTTTTTTTCCTCTTCCACTTTGTGTTGGAACTTCCTACGTGGGTGTTTCACTGGAGACTCATAGCTAAGCTATTTCTCTGAAGATGGGTGTTGTGTGGTAGGTTTCCCCTTGACAAAATGAGAAGAGCACACATACCAAATTTTTTTCTTTTTTCTTTAAGTCAGCGATCAGCCCCCCGGACTGCACATATGATACCACTCATGATACCACACTTGAATTTTACCATGATATTAGTGAGCGCTAATGATAACAGGAAGTTCAAACACAAAGTAAACAAACATGGAGTCCCCCCTGTAACCATGGAGAATAGGGTGGATACAGGATGTGTTCTGAACCCAGGTGATAGAGAGGTGCCTTAAGGAGGCTAAATTTGACAGATAGGTTTATGTCAACTAATTTCACAACTAATTTGTAAAGGACAAAATTTGGCTGGGTAGAATTGCTGTCAAAATGACCACAGTGATGTGTCTTGTGTGAACCACAGCTAAACTGTAGCATTTAGGAGGTATGGTGATGATCAACCAATGATTGTGCTTAGGGTCTTGGTCATGGTATTAAATTAGCAAATAAATTTAGTCAGCATTTTATTCTGCACTCTGTCAGCCATTTATTTGAAGGCCCCAAAGATCATTACAACATAAGGTCGTATGTCCTAACAGTTCATACCATAAACCCACCTGGACCTGGGTTCAGATCTCCCAATCGCCCCCACCCCCACCTCCACCTCCCCACACTCTGTTCCATTCAATCTCTCCTGTAGTATCTGAGTGAAGGCAAAAAGCCCCAAATAAATGTAAAAACACATTTCAACATTGGTAAGAGGCTCTAATGCATGACTGTAAAACTGTACCTTGAGTGGCACTTTCATGCAGGAGAGTTGCCAACACAGCAAATATGCAGACGCCCCACATCTTCTTGACCTGTGAGAGGATGCAGACTGACTGAGGACAAATTTCAACACAGACAAAATCTAAGGTACATTCACACACAGTCTGGGAGATGGTATCAATGTCTGATTGTAAAACTGATCCAGCTGATCAGAGGACAGTCTGTAAAAGAAAAAAACAATTGGCCTAAATGACATTATATTGTGAGTCTATCCATCAGTATTATATCTCTGTAATGCTCCATGGGAAATTAATTAAAATAGACCGATTCAGAGCTGTCAGTATGATACAGATTTTCAGTTTGAAATTTGAATTTGCTGTGCTAGGCTGTCTGGTAATGGGCACATCGGAGCTCATTAGCTACGCAGACAGAATCCCTGGATCCAATCACAACCACTTATCAGCTAATTACCAATTCACCATAAATCAAGAACCAGTCACAACTGCTTATCCAGTTGCAATTGCATTTTCCTTTAAACTGAGTAAACTAATGCAATTAACAGTTGTTTACATTGATGATGCATTTGCTGTACCGCCAAAGAGTTTTGGTGAGAGTTTAATAAAACTAATTTCAAATGCCATGTTGGTTAAGTCTCTGGAATGCAAGGTCAGTCACTCTCTGAAGCTGAGGGTCTGGTTCCCAGGCTAACCGATGATAGTATTTTTTTTTCAAATACCAAGAAGTGACCACACACACACACACACACACACACAAACAGAATCAACAACAAAATCACAAGAAGGTAGTCATGAAGTCATTACACATACAATAACATAGCACCCTAACGAGGTAAAATAATTAAACTGCTGAAACATTCAGCAGACTTAGGGCCAGGAGACAAAGTATCCCTTTTGGCATTTGTAGGTTGTTGCCATGGAGACTTTTGGGACACACCTCAACCACCACCCATCTGTCCTTGCATGACCAGGCAGGCATGCTCGATTTGCCTAGTGTGTGTGTGTGTGTGTATGTGTGTGTGTGTGTGTGTGTCAGAAAGAGAGAGAGAGAACTTGAAAGAGATATGTGGGAGAAAGAAAACAAGTGTATGTCAGAGAGTCAGATAGAAAAAGAGAAGGGAAGAAAATATGGGCATGTGTGTGAAGGTATATGAATAACCGTTTAAGGGGAAGCGTTTGCATGAGCGTCTATGCAGCATTGGCTACATTCCATCCTGATAACCTGATAAGAGAATCACATAAATTGGCTCAGGCTTCAGAGCACTCAGATCTCCACTGGAGATTCCTTCTTGTTTCAACAGCTGTTGTGTCACTGGAGCCACCTCTCCATTGCCTTTTGGATACGAACAGGGACGCCTGAAGACATGCTCTCTGCTTAGCCATGACATGAGATAAGACACTTAGAGATGAGCGCAAACACCAACTCATCACCTCTGAAACTGACCTGCTGACTTTAGAGCTCTTTAAAAACTGCCAGTGACTTTCAAGAAGGGGCTTGTTCATAACAAAAAACCAAGACACATGCAAAGAAAACCAAAGAAATCAGTGTCAATTAGTGTGTGTGTGTGAGTGTGTGTGTGTGTGTGTGTGTGTGTGTGTGTGTGGTCATGAGTCTCCTCAAGCCCTCTCTCTCTCTGTGCATTTGTATGTATATATGTGTGTGGTGTGTTTACAATGAAGAAAAAAGCTGTCCATCACTTACTAAGTAACATAAGCCTGTTGTAGTCTTACTTGTGTGTGTGTGTGTGTGTGTGTGTGTGTGTGTGTGTGTGTGTGTGTGTGTGTGTGCGTGTGCGTGTGCATTCTTGAGTATGTGTATACATATAACAAAAGCTGAGACAGAGAGAGATGGAAAAAAGAGCTGGAAATGTATCCAGATGTCAGTGCCTGAGCTTGCAGAGATATGCCATCCTCACACCTGAGGGGATAATGTGGCATTAGCAACCTAAAGGAGAAGGCATTGCCAGCGCACCTCACACCTCTGTTACAAACCCTAACTGGACTCCATCGAATTTACTATTACTATTCAATAAAATTTTCTCAGACATTGAAACTTTTAGAATGAATGGCTTGTGTCATGAAGATGAACTGCCTCAAATGTCCCACAAGAGGGCATGCTGCGGCACAGCTGTTGGTGCCATGATGCCAGTCATGGTGTGGTCTTTACCAAGTTTTAACATGTCCTTCATGTCTGTGGAGTATTTATTTACTTCTTAGCAAGCCTGGCTCTTTAATATCATGGCCAGGGTGCATGATGGGTATTGGCCTGGATCCCCAATGTCTGGCACCAGGTGGTCTCTGGCTGCTCTCTCCAATCACCACAAAAAGCACTATCACAGTTTGTTTAGAAATGGATAGGAATTAGCAGCTGATCTACGACAGACCTCATAGTGTCTGCAGTGCAGCCCATTCACATCCCAAAGACTTGTGTATCATGTGGGAAGACTGGAAAAGTTTCATAAGGTCTTCATGAGAAGTCCTCATTCCACTCTCTTATACAGTGCGACATCTGGTTTCAACCAAGTTTCTGGCCCAGTTCCTTGCGATATGACTTGCGATATGACTCGTGTATCATGTGGGAAGACTGGAAAAGTTTCATAAGGTCTTCATGAGAAGTCCTCATTCCACTCTCTTATACAGTGCGACATCTGGTTTCAACCAAGTTTCTGGCCCAGTTCCTTGCGATATGACTCTACTTGGATTAATCAAAGATGCCCCTCTCTGTCTGGATGTATATTTCTTTGACCCATATTTTTTGTTCCTTCTTGAATTTACACACTAAACCAGAAACCATAACAGCATCCAATGTGCCAGACCTATTAGCCTACTCCACACACTTTCCAAAACAAAGGGCTTTGCCAGGTGATAAACAGGCCCTACAGGTCCTTATCTAGATGTCAGAAGACATGGTGCTAAATATCTATCTCATCATGACTCTTCAGCTAAATGCTTCCCCATCCCATCTAAATGTCTGCAACAGAACTTTGGAAGCTCAGCAGTAGTTTTGAAGTTTCTGAGTGATATTTTTGGAATACAGCATACACTACAGGAATGTAACATGCCTGTCACACCTTTCCTTTTATATACCCACATGAGAGAGTACTATTCCTAAGCCTAAGATTAACCCCTCAAAAAGAAAACAACTTCGTGCCAACAGAAATATCTTTGACAAAGCATGTCCTGCTTAAACATCACCTAGTTCTGGTCTGAGGAGGCTACAGGGAGGATGTGGCTGGGTCAGGGAGACAAAGTGAGGAGGAAGAGAAACAAAGGATTGTGGGATAAAACAAGAGGCGTTAACCTTGTCTCACTAAAGCAACAATCAGATGCTTCCAATAATCCCAACGCGTCACAGTCCTGTGAAGCACGACAGTGAAAATTCATCTCAGGATAGCAAGGGCACCCTCCTCCTCCTCCTCCTCCTCCTCTTCCTCCTCCTTCCTGTCTTCCTCCACTTCAAAAGTGTCTCATCCCTCCTGTACTGCTAAATACTGACAGACCTTCATTTACACATCCATAAATGTATTCACCTTCACATATATACTGTAGCTCCAACGATTCACACAGCTTTACATCACAGCATTGGTCAGACTCATCTCTGTTTATGTATATTTGTTACATACTGTATAGAAACACCTTACTGTATGTGCAGTAATACCAAGATAGCAACAAAAGCATGGATTAAGACTTGCCTAAACAACAGGTTCCCACAGAGACTCTTAGAACATTCTTAGCCTATCAGATTGAGGAAGATTTTAAGTGACAAATGAGTTCAGGTGAGGTCACCAGCTCTCAGCCTGGCCAGTCCATGTCTGTGATCTCTCTCTCTCTCTCTCTCTGACTCATGTTCCTTCTGTTACTGTCTCACACACAAGCATGCAAGCACATACCCACCCCCACACACATCTACACACAATACAAAGAAAGACCGGAATAAATTCCAGACACAAGAACTTAACTGCTGTATTTCTCACACATGTGTTCTCCCACACACACACACACACACACACACACAAACACACAACCACCACCACCACCACCACACCACTTACACCATCCTCCCACTCCCCAGATCACCCCCACGCAATTGAATCCAAACCACAGATCAAAAGCTTGCAAAGCTGAAATTCGTAAAATGCACTTCATTAAGGACAACCCCTCCTCTCCCACTGTGAAAACAAAAGCACATGTTCACACGTAGTAGTACAAGCCTATGTCCTTGAAGTACATTTTGGGACATATGTACCCATTGACCAAGCACTTTGTATAAATGAATTACAGCATTCTCAAAAACACTAAAACACAGAAATAAACCCCAAATAAACTTAGTTTTAAGACAAAAGTGGGACACCCCTATGATTATACCTCACAGTCATTATTCATTCACTTGTGGCCATTGTCAACCCTGAGGCCAGCTGTGCCTTTCAGAATGGGCTTCACACAGTTCAGCTGGTATCAGCATGTTGTGCTAATTATCATTACATGTAATTATGTGTCATTATCTTTCAGTCTATTATCCATCTGTCTGTCTGTCTGTCTGTCTGTCTGTCTGTCTATCAGTCCATCAGTCCTCTGCCTATCAGTCTCAGAGACGTGTGTTATCAGATCAATCAGATGTGTTGCAGGCATGTACAGTGATCTGTTGTTATATGGCTCAGGTACACATCACCATACTGCAGCAGAGATGCATTAAATGGTAAAAGCAGTCTTTAAGCAATAAGTAATCTTTTCTGCACATAAAGAAGGATTACTAAATCTTTTAAAGCCTTGTCATTATGATAAGGTCTGTTTCAGCATGCCCACTGAAAAACTCTTCCAATAAAGCTTAACTGGATCAGCATTACCATGACAGGCAGGCTCAGTGAATGACAGGGAGTGAGTGGAACTTTGCTTCAGTTCTTCATTTAGTGTCATACATTTCAGATATTTTTGAAACTTTGCGGCAAAAATCCTTTAGTAACTTCTGAAAAAAAGATAATAAGCATTGATGAGTCTAACTAACCATTACTAATGTGCAATACATGCACAACCACTGCTTCAGGAATGTGTTTCTAATGGGTCATTAGAAGAGCTGATTGAAAGCAAAGCTGAGCCCATATGGTTGTAACGGCCGCTGGATGACTTTAATAAATCATAATTACTGCTGAAGCAGAGGCGTCCCTTTCTCCTTGCAGCACAGCTGCAAAGACCCCTACAGCTGAACGCGTTCCCAGTGCCCCCAAACCATCCGCCTCTCTCAGAGCCAAGCAGAGCGGAGCAGACGAGTAAACTGGATTACAGAGAAAACCACTCACCTGACAAACGGATTAGTCACCTCCTCCTGCTCCTAATCCTTCCAAAAATCACGGCGTCGTAGGGGCCATGCAAGGGTGTCCAGTTAACCACCAAAACCTCTCCGAAACAGACGAAACACAACACTGAAGCAGCTCAGTAATGTCAAGGGTTCGTTTTAAAAGTGCATGTCCTTCCGGCTGGTGCTGGTGCTCTGCTGTGCTCTGCTAGGAGACTCTCTGCAGGTTAAACACTCTGCCAGAGCACAAGCTGTCACCCGGGCAGGCAGGCACTCTCCTGTTCTTAAGTCCAGACTTGTTTTGTTGCCTTGAGCGCCGTGTTTTTTTTTCTCCTCCTCTCTCTCTCTAGTCGTCATCTCTCCTCCAACCCAGTTGCCCACAGAAGCCCTGCACACACTCACAGATCCCCTTCCTGCCAAGTGTGATCCTCTTGAGGTATGGTTTTTTGTGATTGTCAGTCCTGCCACCAATTACAATCAGGGCAAAAATCT
This sequence comes from Tenualosa ilisha, assembly GCA_015244755.2. NCBI lineage: Eukaryota > Metazoa > Chordata > Actinopteri > Clupeiformes > Clupeidae > Tenualosa > Tenualosa ilisha. The sequence goes on from PYXC01000499.1 coordinate 381,699, forward strand.
GTTGTTTCTGTCTTTGAGCCATTCCCCTGTATACTCCCCCTGTTACTAACAAAACAGAGAAACATTGTAACCTTTCTAAATTTTCTATGCAGATGTAACACAGATGTTTGTACATCATAGTAGACACAAGCCAATATCAAATCAGAATCAGTGACTGTCCTAGACATCAGAATCATATATGTAATTTGTCATCTTTAAGGTGCTGTCAGTGATTTTACCTGGTTTGTAAACACAGAACACTTTTTCAAGATCCACTAGCTCTTCATTCTCTTGGGTCACTGTAAAAAAATCCAGCCTTTTTGTGATACACAGGCTCTAAAAATGGAAAACAAAGAATTAGGGCAGCCTGACCCCCAAACAATAATACAGAACGTATTTACACATTCTAAATGACAAACAACAACACAGAACACATTTAAACATTCTAAATGATACCTTGCTGCAGCTGCAAACCAAAGATTCTAGAGCGGAGAACTCTAGAATCTTTGCTGCAAACAAACAATTAGCAGCCTGCCTCCAAACAATAACACAGAATCACTGACTGCACCTTTAAATGTCAGTCAAGTACATGAATTAATTTTTAAGCCCTTGATCTTGACTTAGCTCTGAGCACTTGACCTTGAATCTCAAGGTAAATTGTGCAGACAAACTTTGAAGTATACAAATCCAAAGTAAGATTAAGCCTATATTATGTGCAACAGAAGCAGCGTTTTACTGACATATATCTACAGCGTGTCTATATTGATTAAAATATCAGAGACACCTTAGAAGATACATAGGTGAAGAGAAGGCCGGGAAGACCATAAAAATGTCAGGCCTTTTCCCTTTGGATGTCCAGGCGAGCGCTAGCATGCATGTGGGGCAGGCAGAGCCATTTGGTATTCCCCCTCTGGCGAACACCTTTCCTGGTTGCGTTTGCTTCATAATTAGCAATTTTATTCTATACCTTCTTATCTCCTGCCACTCCCCTCTATTTGATGATCCCAGCCTGTAGGCTTGATTTTTGGTGCGGTTATTTTCTTCCCTTTTTTTGCATCAGTTTGAGAGAAACGGGTCAAAATGGCAACTGTGGGTTTCATGTTTCCTTCCCTTGAGCATCTTTCTGTATCATTACGCATCTCAACTTTTACCACCACCCTCTCTGGAGACATGAACATGCTTAAAAACAAGAAAAGGTTCCCACGATGACATCACCTACAGAAGCACAGCTGCTCTTGTAACATATTCAGTAATAGCTGATATACCATTCACTGAGAGTGGGTTTCTCTCTAGAGTGTTGTTCAAATACTGAACAGATCCAGCTCAGGTCTAGGAATGTCTAGCACACTTCTGGCCTTGAACTTGCATTAATCTTCTGTCCATTTCTTCTTCCTCCTCTTCTAACTAATGTGCACACTATGAAGTCATGAACTGTCTTGTCTGCAAAATGAATGGCATCATCAATCGCCCTTACTGTGAGGAAGCAGGTGTATACTGTATGGGCATTGACACAGGCAGCTATGCAAAGGTTAGGCCCTCAGTGTCAACTGCAGGTCATTACTCTTCTCACCTCAGTTGAGGTTTTGGGCAACTGTAAGAGACCCTAAGAGTAATATGGAGTGTATGGGCTATTTTCAGACGAAGGCATAGCTTTATACATGATATTACTTGGTTAATGTTGCAGCTGTCTTTTAGCCTTTAGGCCAAGACAGCTCCAGGTTTTTTCTCAAAAAAGTATGAAGTGTTCTGCTGACATCACCCTGGTGAAATCTAAGTGTTGTCTGAATATTGTCAAGTGAAGTGATGTGGCTCTCAGGTCATATATTTGAAGAACTTACTATGACATTATTTGTCCAACAGATGGCAACATAGAGCACAATTAATCAGGATTTTGCTTAAAAAAGACTTTTAAGTTAATCAGCATGAATAATACGAATGATTATTATCTTATATAATTGCCTAAATAATATGCACAATAATGCTGTTGCAATGACCTTCATGAGTGATGAAAAGACTCTCATCACATTAACACATTAACAAATTCTGTGATAGAAAGCTGCAGAAATGGTTGCTATACAGCAAACTATATCAACTTTGATATTAAAGATACCAGTGGGGAATTATAAAAGGTAAAATTGTATTCTACATCAAAATAATGAAAATCAATTTTTTAAGAGGCAGTTGACAAAGTGTTGGTGTTGAACTTGTTCCTCTTGACAAGAATGTGATAAGGTGCTGTCATAATCACAGCCTTCGGTCCATAAAAGAAGAAATGACATGGGTGTTTTGATTTGCTGGGTAAATTTATTTACATGAAATTATGGCACACATGAGATTGTGACAATGATAGATGTTTTCTGTCTCCATTTAATCACACTGCTGGAACAGCTGTTGTAAATGTGCAGAGTGATTTATCACTTTCCTTAGGCTGTGCTGTGTTGCTATAGGCATGTGTCATTAGTCGGAGACCCCCTCAACGATTCACATTCATGACAGCCAGGTAAGCATGAGAGGTATGTAACCTAACCAAAGGTTACATACCTGACCAGGGAGTAACCATAATTTAGGTAAAGGAGAAAGTAAAAGCAGCTTGTAATAGTAGGGTTCTGATTCAGTGGTAGGGTAATTTGAGCAAATGAATTTAGTGTCCCATGGGTCACCAAAGTACACCTGTTGTGTTTCTTCTTCAGACAGCCGTAAAGAACAGGGTGACCAGACGACTCCGATTTCCGGGACAGTCCCCGATTTTGGTGGTCTGTCCCCGGTAAATAGGCCTACAACAAAACACACTTTGTCCCCGATTTTTAGCTAAACCATCACTTATTTTAATGATAGCCTACTGACTGTAGAAATAGGAATGTCCCCGGTTCCCAAGGAAAATTCAGGGAAATCTCCCCGATTTTCATCTTAGAGGTCTGGTTACCTTACTGTAGAAGCACTACAGAGTTTATAAAATGCAAATAACACACGTTAATAAATCCAAATCGCGTCAGGCCTAAAGCTGTTGAAATAACCCTTTGTTGGTTCCCATAGACAGTGATGTGAACTTTTAATGTGAAAAGAATCAATCCCATGTGCTTTCCGGAAGTAAAACAAGCCCTACCGTTGTTCGCCGCATTGTATCATGACGGCCGTGAATCTCACAGAATTATCTCTCCCTCAGCTTGAGGGGTTGAAAAATCAGCTTGAACAGGTATGCCCTTCAATACCGCTCTTATACTCTATAGTTATGCTTTTGCTTGTAACTCTGAAGCGGCTCCCTGTCATCCCAGACAAATATTTTGTGTGTAGACTATCCTAGCTAGCTAGCGGTTAGCTCACATTCAGAGGAGTGGCTCATGACAGGCTAACAAGGCAGTGAACAAGGACTGTTTTATTTTTACATAACGTTGGCTGCGTTGATTTCAGTTCCTTGTCGATGTATTTTGTCATTGGAGAGCTAATGGAGCCTCTTCGGTGTTATCAGTTTTCACTTACGTGTGCTGAGTATAGACACTCATCCTCCACATGAGGCTGTGCATGAGATTCATGTTGGCCCATATTTTTAGATATCCACGCCCCTTGGGTCTCTGAAAGGCACTTCCCAGCTCTGCTGGCATCAGAGTTCAATGATAAAGCATAGATTCTTCATCTAAACTTTCTGATCGATTAAACCTGAACACATCTTTAATTAATTGCAGGAGACAGAGTTCTTGACGTCTTCCATCGGACAACTTAAAGTCGTGCAGACGAAGTATGTGGAGGCTAAGGAAAGTCTGAATGTACTGAACAAGTCCAACGAAGGTAGGTGAATTCTTTAGTGACATTAACTTTAAATCCTACCCTCAGAGATCAAACGTATTACTCAGTATTATAATTATTCCCAAGTTGCAGTCTGTTTTGGTCCAATGAGACCAGATGTTATTTTGGCATTTCATGCCCACTGTTCACCTCTGAGGTCAACTTGTTAAAGTTTGGTTGTGGTTTACAGCGTAATAATCCCAAACAAGGCTGGCTGTACATCAAACAACCTGCTTACAACTTAATGAGCACACCACCCAAACCACTGAAGTCAGTACTGTTATTCTGAGCTATGCTTCCATAATCGGCATATCAGGCTGTTAACCCTCTAATCATTCCGGTGAACATTTACGTCTAATCCACCCACAAACTCATTTGTTGTATGGAAACCATCAAGATGTTGCCTCTTCAGCCAGGCTGCCTTGTCCTATTTGATCCTGCTAAGTTTATTTGCCAGCATTTTTCTGTTTTACTAGTGCAGCTTAAGAGTCCCTGACATGCCTAGTAGCCTTATAGAGCCTTATCCTTGTAGAGATCACAAACTGGCATCTTCACCTTTGTGAGAATATAATGTACATATCTGATCCAAAGTTTTCTGTCCCACACAGGTAAAGAATTACTGGTCCCTCTCACAAGCTCTGTATCCTTTTTGTCATGCAGTGACTGCAGGCTGTGAGGAGCTGAAAGGTTTTACTTTTGTTCCTTTCTTGTGAATGGACTTCATACTTACTCTGTGTGACATCCTTGACACACTTGTGTTCAGATGTATGTGCCTGGAACGCTGAATGATGTGGAGAATGTATTGGTAGATGTGGGAACAGGGTATTACGTAGAAAAGGTAAGAATTTAACCTAATAGTTGCATACATTTTTCATTTTACATTTTCATACGTGCACAAGATCTGCAGTATTGAATTAATTAATTGATCAGTTGTCAAGTGTAAATGAATCCATAGCTATTTTTGTAGTTGACTAATTGGTCTTCAAATCAAAATGCAATAAATTCAAATGATCTGATTGCAACAGATTAAACTTAAATGACAGTAAACTAAATATCTGGCATGTGGACAATACCATGCATTTTAGGGCTTAATCTTTGGCTTTTGAAAAAACTGACCTTTTTTACTAGTTAAGTGAATGTAGTCAATACATGGGTCAGCTTTGAAAATAATTTGTAGTTGCAGTTTTGTATATCCATTTCTGGGTGTAGTCAGTTGCTAGAAAATACTCTTTAATGTGTGCTATGATATGTTAAGAGACCCCATAATGTTCTCCCAAACGTTTTTAAAAAAATTTCTCATAAAACAGTTTTGGTTTTGCATTCAGTGAATAGTTTCTGCTATCACAGGCCACTGGGAACATACAATTTCTGGAGAAAGAGATAAAAGAAATAATAAAACTTCAAGCCAGTACCTCAGCCTGACCAAATATAACACACTTTTTTTGTCAGAAGAATTTCCTGTGCAAAGCCACAGATAAGCTATAGATAAACTGTATGGTCATAAGCATCCAGGGACTCCCACTAATTAGTAGGGTAATCTAGCTCAGTCACACCCATTGCTTGCAGGTGCAAGCATACAAACATGTAATCGCTGTTTGCAATCATGTGGAGGGATAGAGGATCTCATTGGCTTTCAGTGTGGCAGTGCCTTGTTGGATGTTGTCTTACAGAAATTAGTAGGGGGAGATTTTGGGCGTGTGACGTTACGTTTATACGAACCAGGGTACTTATGAAAATGGGTATATTCTTTTATTCTGTATTAGAAAGTAATTCTGTTTTCATGATGCTCAGAAACAGCCGGGGAAGGCTCACGTAACATGTCAAACGAGATACGAGATAGCCAACCAGAGATCTGAAAACCGAAGAGGGGCCGTCATGTCACAATGCTAAAACCCTGTTTTTCCATCTACATGTAGTGTCTGAAGCTGGAGTTTTCAGAGATTTTCGTTTTCAGGGATTTCCGCTTTTTTCAAAAGTAGCTGTTTTAAGTGGCTGAGACCTCTGATTACATGTAAATGATGGGTGCAACCACATAAATAAATATATGTTTTTATAGATATCCAGCTATGTGTAAAATGGACTCTATAGAAACATTTCACAGACTGCAATAATATATATGTGTGGTAAATAAAAGGCCATTTCTACTGAGGTAGTTGTCATCTCTGTGAACTCCCAGACCCTTTACGAATAGTCTCTCCGAGCTTCTGTCACCATCCAAACAATCCAAACCTTGACCTTGTTGGAAAACATCCTGGGGTCAAGGAAAGGTGAAAAGAGAAATTCATTAGTATGTGGGAAAATACAACACCTTTTTAAGAGAATCTGAATTCACTTATACTTAGGGGAAGGCATGAGTTAATTGGTGGTTGTTTCATAGTGCAAGGAATTGTGGGGCTTTTCATTTACATTTACATTTATGCATTTAGCAGACGCTTTTTTCTAAAGCGACTTACAACTCATCAACTATCAATTGTTCCGGGCCAGTCTCCCCTAGAGCAACTTAGGGTTAAGTGCCTTGCTCAAGGGCACAACGGTGGCAGCCAGGATTCGAACCCACAACTTTTCAGGCTACTTACACGCTAGCCAGGTTCCTTAACCACCCCGCTTTTCATGCCACATTCATAGAATCGCTTCATAGAACCACTGTTTACACTAATCCAAAGGAGGTTTGAAAGGAAGCATCAAAGCACCTTTCCAAAGCATTTTGGGAATCCGAAGGTCACTAAATATTTCCAGGTCATAGCATGAGGAAAGGAACTTTCCTGCACAAAAAAAAAGAATCCGAAAGGGGCTTGGCTGGGACACAAACCATCAGTACGTCAGCAAGGGTACGTCTGCAAATTCATGTGATGTGTGCAAATAACAAGTATGAGTGTGTGTGTGTGTGTGTGTGTGTGTGTGCGTGTGCCCCTTTAGAATGTAGATGACACCAAGGACTTCTTCAAACGGAAAATTGACTTTCTCACCAAGCAGATAGAGAAAATTCAGCCTGCCCTGCAGGAAAAGCACGGCATGAAGCAAGGTGATGATACACACATCTTATATCATCAGTATGATTCAAATTAGCCTCAGAGTTTTAGTAATTGATATTCAACGATCAAACAAGTAATCAATTAATTGAGAAAATAATCAAAAATGAAAGTAGTCATGAGTTGCAGCTGCACCTATCAACCTGTAAAAAAGTGTTAAAGACGTGCCTTAGCGTTTTTAAAAAGTCTGCTTCCTTTTCCTCACTAAGCTAATATGGACACTTTGTGTGTGTGTGTGTGTGTCTGTCTGTCTGTCTGTCTACAGCGGTGGTTGAAGTCATGAGCATGAAACTACAGCAGTTACACAGCCAACAGACGCCATCAACAACCAGCAAGGCATAGGACACACCCTCACCTTCCAATTTCAAGTCCCAACTAATATAGTGAAGATAATACACATACACTTTCACAGACAAGTTTTTCTTTTTTTCTATTTTTTTTTAATTGCCAAACAATGTTCTCAGCAGTTTAATGGATTTGAACGTTAACTGAACATGCAGTGCAGTCTTAGGACATGCGTACACCCACACACACACAAAACAGGCACAGGCTTTCGGCCATAACCCAAACATATGTGACCTCTGTAACCCTAGCATAGAGGCACAGTGACCTTGGACTGACTACCTGCCTGTTAGGGTGTTCTGTGTTTGTGCAAGAAAGCAGCTCGTTTAGTCCTGAGGAGTCTCTTTTGAAGTCTGTAATGTGATCAATAAATTAAGACTTGTGTAACTTCACAAGTAAATGAATAAAAATGTTGTTAATGTCATAAAGACTGATTTCTCAACATTTTGAATGTTTTGTTGTTGTTGTTTGTTTGTTTGGATAAGGTAGTTAGACAACTATTTAAAACACTCCAACTTGTTGCCACAGTTGTAAATAAATTGTGGTAAATACTTAGCCCAACGTCTGTTAAGATTATGGTGATGTTCCATGATATTTCCTCACACTGGAAATGTAAGGGAAAAACATCAGATGTTGAATTGGGAAATAGACTTTAAAGTGTCGGGCTTTGATTACTTTGAAATGACTGGTTGTTTGCTGCCCCCCTGTGGCCAGTTTGTCTGGTGTCGCTGGGCTTTTATGTTAAATCTGCTGGGCTCTTGCACGTCTTTTTTTTTTAATCAGCAAGGACTCATACATAAAAGCCAGCTACTTTTAGCCTGATCACAGAATTAAATGAAGAATGAAGCTAGTGAGATCAACTAGTGAACCATTCTGATGCCTCTTTCTGGGTGGTATGAGGAAGATCTATCAGTCTACAGATCCATTCTTTTACTGATGATGAAGATGCACCTATTTGGTAAACACATTACATACCGATTAGATTTTAGTTTGGTCTCTTACATGATGATCAGATGCTGTCATTCATGTTAGGCACTTGGTGGGAGTTTTGTAGTTGACAACCAGTTGTGCTTTTCAATCCAATTTTTTTTTTCATTTAGTTGTCAGCCTCTTTGGCTAAATATTTATGCATGATGGATTAAGTTAGTGGTGTGTATCATGTAGCCTGTAGGGTTTTTTCTGTGTGGTGCATGAATTGTATGTACTTGTTGGACCCCTATAATATTGTTCAGGTTGATGCACACTGTAAGTGTGAAGATTCCATGCAGCCCCACGGACATACACCTGGCGTGCTGTAAGTGTGTCTCTGTGCAATCTGAAAGTCTACTTCCCTTTCCTCTTTAAGTAAATATGGACACTATGTGTACTTTTGACACATTCCCTGTCCTCTTTCAGTTAAAATGAGCACTGTGTGTACTTTTGACACATTTTGCAAGTTGACAAATGGAGATAAGCTAAAAGTCCTTTTCAGCCACCAGCCGAGTGATGCTGATGGATGCTTATTGTCATGAGATGAACCAACTTGACTGACATCAGATCAGACGTAGAGCTGCCATACTAGTGGGCTACCCGACCCTAGTAGACGGCCAGACAACAGAAGACTCGACAGAGGACCGACTCGTTGGAGATTAGATTGAGGCACATACTGAATGCTCTCCTCCATCCCGGTCACGTGACGAATAAATACAGTAGGATCGGACACTATGGCGGAGATCTGACTGACTCACGAACTCAGCATCACTGCACGGGCTATTATCTGGCATCCCCTGTCTCCTCCGTGGAACCGATCCTCCCGTCCGTCCTCCTTTCTCGCAGGCAGGCGGTGTTCGGGCGTGATGGCAGAACATGGAGTGGATCTTTCTGCCCTGCCCAAAGAGATCCGCGAACAGCTGGCGGAACTAGACCTAGAGCTATCGGAGGGTAAGGGATGGACAAGCGACCGTATGTGCACTTGCATGAAAAAAAAACATGTCGGTTTCACGTTGGTGATATCCTATGATTAGTTTGATATTTAGATTGACTGACAGAATAATAATCGGTGACTGATGAGGGGAGCGGAATGTTGTTGTTTCATCTTCGCGTGCATGATAGTAGAGGCACAGTGACCTGGTTTTCTTCATGTCTTCACGAGGGCATGGCTTAATTTCAAATAGAGCCTATGATTGTTAACAAGGAATGCTTTTTGTTATCATTTTATGCAACCTCTGTTGATTAGATAACAAGGCCCTGGGCATTTATTTTAGATGATTTAGCCTCCTTTACAAATGTAGCATGATATCTTTGCCATATTCGTGGGCTTTGCTGTTACTGCTCTCATTTCCAGGCCTAGTGATTATTTCAAGTTCCCTAGGATGTTAGCTTGCACAGAAACACATGTAATGGCAGCGATTTACGGAATGGCATAATACATGGGTGACCAATCAACATATTTTCTAGATATTCCAGATTTAGCGACGCAGATTAGCACATTAACGTTACCAATCCTGATTGGCAAAGCATACATTACAGCGAATCGCGTTGGTATTTGGAATGCAGCGTGCAATGGGTTTCGTATCTTCCGTTGACAAGCTTATTGCACAAGGGAAACAGCCGTAATTTTATTTTATTTCAAGCTTTTCAATGCCAGATGCAACGCGGGGGCAGATTCTGTGCTGCCACTGCATGACTGATGCGTTTCTGTATTAACCAGAGTAGCATTTCAGTGTGTCGCCGCACAGAAGGCCACAGGCGCCCAAAGCAGAGGTTATAATTAGACTTTTAATTTTTAACCTTTTATACATACTATCAATTTTGATATTTGAGAAAATGTAATAAGTTCTATTCGATATTGTATATGTGTGTGCACGCGTCTCTCAACAACAAAATGAGACGGAACAATATAACAGAGGTAATCAGCTGATGCATAAGACAGGTGTGCACGTCGTGGGGAGATTGCTGTCTTACAAACTCAGGTTATCAGGCCACCTCACTTGCACGGGTAATTGTGACAACAAAAGTGTCACCAGCACTGACATTACTTTCCTTGTGGGCTGGATGTCAAACCTTAGGTGCTGTGTGATGGGGGGTAACAGGAACAGGGCTGTGTTGTCCTGTATGGCTGTAGAGGCGTGTCAGTGGTGAAATGCTGATGCCCATAGGCATTGCTCCTCGTCCTGCAGTCAGAGCAGAAGTGTGCTCTCAGCATAATGCAGGTTACACTGGTCGCCTACTTTTTCTTTTAGTCTATTGTAAGTAAAGTCAGTAATTTAAGTTTAGCACATTTTTGACAACTGGTGATATTGTGGTCATACCTGGCTACCTCAGTGTACACCTTCCATGTGATTCCTTAAGGGTTAGTACCCTATGAAGGCAGTGGTTTTGCTATTACAATGGAGCACTTGGTGCTGTGAAATGAAGTGTTTTTGCATTTGGTGACAGTTTCCAGATGCTGCATGTTGTTTGCACAGTTGCGCATTACTGGTGTTGTTTGCACAGTAAATGGACCTTTTTCCAGGGCAGATCTTAATGTTGTTTGAGTGGCATTATAATTTTATGTGAGTATGTAACATTAATGTCAGAAGAGGATGTGATATGAAAGCTCATGGAATAATCCTTCATTTACACTCTCTCTCTCTCACACACACACACACACACACACACAAACACACACTACACAGTGTTGTGCTGAGCATCTAATGGCAGCCTGTGAAACCCCTTCTCGTTCACCACATTTTGCTCATCACTAAGCCATTATGATGGAGGTGGGTTGGGGTCAGTGTGTTTCTCGAGAGCACACAGTGAAGGCCATGAAAGAGTCTGGAGTGGCTTAGCTTTCGCACTGAGTGCAGAGTGGGCACTCCTCTCTACAGCCTGAGCCACATCTGCATAGTTTGTCCACTGCCCTGCCCTGCCCAGCCAGCACTGCAAGCTAAAAAAGAGAAGGTGTGTCGACTAACTAATGCAGATACTAGAGGTCTTGCTTGTGTGTGTGTAGGTGTGTGTGTGCGTGTGTGTGTGTGTGAGAGCACTGCAGTTTTGGAAGAGAGCGAGAAGATTACAATGACAAACGTTTAGTTGTGTAGGGGCGAAGCGGCTTAGAATGAGCCAAACACACGTCCTGACATCAACTTCAACTGCTTCTCCTTTTTGCAGGCCTCTTTGTCCTGTAAAAAGCCATCTCAAAATGCATACATGACATCTGCAGTCTCTTTTTGCAGGCCTCTTTGTCCTGTAAAAAGCCATCTCAAAATGCATACATGACATCTGCAGTCTCTTTTTGCAGGCCTCTTTGTCCTGTAAAAAGCCATCTCAAAATGCATATATGACATCTGCATTCTCTTTTTGACCAGAAGTGTTTATAGTTGCTGTCTCGTCTGAACAGAAAGTAACCGGGTAGAGAATTTGCCTTTTCTTCTCCAGAATCAGAATCAGAATCAGAATCACCTTTATTGGCCAAGTATATTTACATATACAAGGAATTTGACTCCGGTAGATGTAGATGTTAGCTCTCTGTACACCTGACATGTAGTAATATACATATAATACAATATACAACACAATAAATACAACAGACAAAGCAAAAATATGTGGACACATATTGCACAAGGGACAACCATATACCTATAGGCACCAATTTATGCAATAAATACATGGACATCTGACATCCAGTCAGAAAACACACACTGGCTGTGTTGTGCCAGTGTTACATCACTTTGAAAGAGGGCTTTGGTGTGCCAGAGTATGTTTCTGGTGGGAAGGCAGGCTAGGACAGAGACAAGTGGAGGGATTGAAAGAGGATGATGGGTCCTCTCCTGTCTGAAAGGCTGCATGGGTACACATCCAGGTGACGCGTGTGTATGTGTATGTGTGTGTGTGTGTGTGTGTGTGTGTGTGTGTGTGTGTTTGCTTGCTTGAACATGTGAGGAGGGGGAGTTTGCATTTGTGTGACTTATTCCACTGCTGCCCCTGAAGGGTTGTGATCTGGTGCAGAGAACAGCAAAAAAGAAAGGAGGAAATAGTGAGAGGACAAGAGAGGAAGAAAAAAAAGATGAAGGGGAAGGATTAAGTGATGAAGAAAGAGAGAGGGAGAAAATGTAGAGGAGAACGGGTGAAACAGAGGAGAGGGATGAACGAGAGAGAGGGTGGGATGGAGAGAGATTACGCCCCTTGTCTGCTTAATCTAGGTCATAGAGCATAATGCTCGTTTACCCAGAATGCACAGCTAGATCCGTACTGCTCTCTCTCTCTCGCTCTCTCTCTCTCTCTCTCTCTCTCACACACACACACACACACACCAGTGTCATCTGTTGTTTTGTTGGAATCTGTCTGAAGAGAGAAAGTGGTGGTAAGTATATAAGTCCTTCCTTAAACATGTAATGCTGTTGGCAGTGGCCTGGACATAAGGACTAATGCCGAAGCATAGAGTAGAACACTGGGCCATGTGTAAGCATACAGTGTGTGCCGCTCTTTTAATGCTTTCATGCATTCATGACTTTTGGAAATCCAGAATGCCAGAAATCCAGAATGCTAACTTGGTTGGTAGCTTAGTAAATAATAGCTCTGCTGAATGGTAAACAGTATACACAACTATAACCTGTAACAAGGCTTTATCCTCCTGTTCATTAGAATTTTATAGTTGATGATTGGTGTGATGGTTATGAGGAGGAGGTGGATGATCTACAAGCATCTGACAGAAGTCTTCCTCTTTATTGTCTATGCCTCTGCATGACAAAGAAAGCAGCATTCACCTTTATGCTGTTGGCGGTGGTAGTGCAGCGGTTAGGGAACCTGGCTAGCATGCTAGTAGCTTGGAAAGTGTTTGTTTGAATCCAGGTTGCCACCGTTGTGCCCTTGAGCAAGGCACTTAACCCTAAGTTGCTCTAGAGGACACTGGCCCTGAACTGATTGATAGTTGACAAATTTAAGTCACTTTTGATAAAAGTGTCTGCTAAATGTAAATGCACAGAGCCATTACATTCAGGCCCTGTTTCCACAGTTGTGTGTCTCTTCCTCACTCTGGATAGTGTTTTCTGCCTGGCTGGTTTGTGTGCCCCCTGTGGGTGTGTGTTTGATGGCTCAGCTCTGTGCGGCAGAAACTGCCTTATACATACTTACGTTAAGATTTTAACAGATTTACCTTTTATGACTGTGTAATGAGACTTTGATCCTTTGGAGAGCTACTCTTTAAGGAGAAATCTGGTGTGAATCAACCCATAGCTCTGTAGTTTAAGATCACACAGTGCTGGTGAAAAACTAGGCAAAAAACTAAAAAATGGTGAACCGGCAGCTAACGCTAACTGAATGGGGTGCAGAAACGTACTTTCAGTTTCATTTTCAGTTAATGGTTGTTAAATTATAATGTAGTCAGGTTATCATTTTTCTGGAGTAATGAGGTACAGGTAGGGCTTGAAATATGGGAATGACAGAAAAAAGATTGAGAACTACTTGAACCTTTTATTGAATTTGAAGATTCTCCAAACACAAGAGAGCAGATGAGGAGGAGGAGGAGAGCGATGAAGGGTGTAGTTGTGAGGTATTTTTTGAGAGTTAGAATGATAACACCATTAGGTGGTGGTGATGACGATGGTAATGATGGTGGTGAAGAAGAAGAAGAAGATGATGATGGTGAAGCAGGTGAAGAATAATAATGTGTGTTTTCTAGGTGACATCACACAGAAGGGCTATGAGAAGAAGCGGGCGAAGCTCCTAGCTCCCTTCCTTGTGCAGTCTCCAGGTACAGCTATACTCACACGCTCACCTCTGACACCTGAGACGAAACAGAAACATAATAAGGCTTTGTTAAACTGTGCAAAACCCTTTTTTATTTGTGATACCATTGATAGCATCTTTGTAAATTAAATAAGCTTGTTTTTGTTTTTGATAGGTGTTCCCGCTAAGAGTCCTGGGAGGACCACCGCCTCCACCCCCTCGTCCTCAGGCTCCTCTACACGCCATCGACGAACTCCACACCCACGCCACGGCGGAGGCACCAGAGATGAGCGCTACAGATCAGGTACTCCACTTGTCCTGTCACACCTGTGGAAAGGTACTGTAGCTGTGTAAGTGACCTGAGATCAGGCTACAGGTCAGCCAATACAGATTAGGACATACACCTGTTAAAAGCTCACATGTGGAAATGTAGCAGTAATTTAGTTGTGATAATAATGAAATAAATCAGGTAATGCTCTTAGTCTAGTTATGATAATAACCTGTTATGAGCAAGCAGAAGCGCCATAGATCCGGTGATCTAATCTACCTGTGCCAGGGTACCCAGGGAACTACAATACTGACTGAAGTCAGCTGGAAAACCACATTATATTTGTCTGTTAAAGGCCATTCACACTAAGAATGACAACTATAACGACAAATTAATATCAATGTAATTAGTATGAATGCCACGTCCACACCGCAAACTATAATGACAACAACATGTGCAATGATATCATTGGGATCATTTTCAGAGCAATTTTTAAAATGATAAAAGGTTGACAGCCAGTCAGAAACCATGGAATTTTAGACAGACTTACGTTATCGTTGGTCAATGTGGACGGAAATGTCATTATAGTGAGTCATCTCTGTAGTTATCGTTCCAGGTGTAAAGGGCCTTTTAGTCACACGCACCATATTTGTAAAGTCTGCGGTATCCGCAGAATCAATATAATTCATTATCGTCTATACTGTACCTGGAATATTGGCTATTTAGGAAGTGCCTGTGGTAATGTACTGTCATGAAACAGTTCTGGCAGAGCTTCTGAAGTAATGGACCTTTGAGATGTCCCCCCAGCATCATACTTAACATCAGAATGTCAAGCCTATGGTTTGGCCCGATGCTGGTGTAATCCAACCTGACTATTTGAAGTAGACCACAGATTATTTATTCTCTCACTTTTCCTTATGTTTTTTCCACCCTCCCCCCCTCTTCTCTTTGTGTGTGTCTCTGGTTCTCACACAGACATCCACACAGAGGCAGTGCAGGCAGCTCTGGCCAAACATGAGGAGAGAAACTGGCTCTCCCCATGCCAACCAAACGCCGCTCCACATACGTGCAGTCTCCTGCCAAGACACAGACCCCTCCAGGTAACCCACTATCACACACATACACATACACACACACACACACACACACATGCACACAAACATGTACTCTCCTGCCAAATCACAGACCCCTCTAGGCAACCCACACACATACACACAACGCACAACACACACACACACACTCATGCGCACAAACATGTGCTCCTGCTAAGACACAGACTCCACCAGGAACCCCTCTGACACAGACCCCACTAAACTAATCATGCCATTCTTTAACACATGCACTTGCTCATGCGCTTGCTCTCTCTCTCTGTATGTATGTGTGTATGGTCTTCTGCCAGTCACAGACCCTACTTGGTAACCCAGTAAACTAGTTATACCATTCTCTCACATAAGCACAAAGCAACACACACACACACACAGACACACACACACACACATACATACATGTGTGTATATATATGTATTTATATATAAAAACATTATTTACTCAAAAAAGAGAAGAAAGGACTGATTCCCGTCCTAGCAACACTGGAACAGCAGGCTTTTTTCTTTTTTTTCTCTATGCTTTTCTGCTTCCTTTCTTTCCCCACATGCCCTCACTCTCTCATTCTTTTTTTTGTCCAGACACGTCGTCCTCATCAGAGGAAGATGACGATGAGGACAGCAGCGGAGGCCTGCTGTCTCCGGACTCGGCGCCGGACGGCGCCGCCCAGGGCTCCTCGTCTACCTCGTCCTCCTCGGCCTCGTCCACCCTCTCGTCTGACCAGGGCGCCCAGACGCAGGCGCAGGCTCAGGCCCACGGTCACACACACTCGCACTCGCACGCACACTCACACACTCAGTCCCAGGCGCAGGTGGCCGGACCCAGCGCACACACACAAGCCCAGCCACCCCTGCCACCACCGCCCCCCCACTCACACTCCCATCCTGTGGCCCTCACCGAGACGATGGGGCACGTGCGCATTGGTGAGAGAGCACCCACTGTTGTCTGTGTGTGTATGTGTGTGTGTGTGTGTGTGTGTGTGTGTGTTAATTTCCAACATTGCCATTTACGAAATATATTCTCAGTATTAAATCTAATGCTACCCTTTCTCTACCTAACATGTGTTGCAAATGAATTGAAATGAATTGCATAATCATCTGCATAATCATAATCAGCTGTTTCACCCCGTCCTCCTAGACCTGGGTGCAGTTGGCCAGCGCATGTCCCGTGTGGACCGACCCAGCAACACCATTCGGGGCATGACCCACGTGCAGGGCCGAGGCACCATCATGGAGACGGCCGATGGTAAGAGAGGGAGAATGTGCCTGTGTTTCCCCATAGTCTGAACCCCAGAGAGTGGGAGTCAGAACATTACAGAAGAAGCTGAGCCTCCCTGCTTCTTTGAGCCAGCCAGCTGTTGTGGGATACACTGAATTATATTTTATTTGAAATGCACTTTTGAATCTTTATTTTGTGCTTTTATGTGGACTTTTGAGTTGGTTTTTGTTTGCACATGTATTCTAAGTTTGTTTACACACTAACTAAGCCATGTTCCTTTCTTTCTCTATCTATCTTTCTCTGCTCTCTACCTATCCTCACATATCTGCTCTCTCTTTTTTCTCTCTCTTTCTCTCTCTCTCTGTCCCTGTCTCTGTCTATCTCTATTTCTCTCTCCCTTGCTGTCTGTATCTCTCTCTCACTCTCTTGCCCATCTGTGTTGTGCGTACATTCAGTCAGAAGGGTTGGAAAAGGTACAGTAATTATAGTGATAAGTAGCCCCTTAATAGTCCACTGATAGTCTGTTAATAGTCCACTGATAGTCTGTTAATAGTCCATCAGTCTGTTAATAGTCCGCTAGTATCCAAACCCGAGAAAACTTCTCTTCCCCCTTCCTTCATCACATTCTTGTTCTGTGAGTATGTATGGATGTGTTTTGTGTGTGTGTGTGTGAGTGTGTGTGTGTGTGTATGAGAGCCTGTGTATATGTGCTGTGAAATGTCCTGATTTTCTTCTCCCTAGCCGTAGACTGCCCTTTGACTTTGTGACAACAGAACTAACACTATTGTATGTGTAAGGTATTCAAGGTCACTAACATCAAGAACACACAGACATACTGCCACACACCCCCATGCATGCATTCATACACACACCTACACATTCACAGGAAAGGTAGCCAGGGATAGGATACGCAGCGCTGCCATCATCCGTAAGTCCTTTTATGCGTTTTTCTCTGTGGTGTTTGTGTGTGTGTATGTTTGTTTGTATGTTTGTGTGTGTGTGTGTGTGTGTGTATGTGTGTGTGTGTGTGTACGTGTGTGTGTGTGTGTACAGGTGTGCCAATCTCCAGTAGGGTCTCCACTAAGATCCAGCAGCTGCTGAACACCTTAAAGCGACCGAAGAGACCTCCACTCAGCGAGTACTTCATGGACGACCAGGAGGAGATTGTTGAAGGTGTGTCTCACACCCATGTCAAATCTCCAGTTGATACCATAGCATGTATTATTGTATTCTAATGTATGCATAGATAGACAGATAGATAGACAGATAGATACTTAATTATCCAGTAGGAAATTCAGGCATCATGTAGTGTCCATGACATGACATACACACGTACACACACACACACACAAAGAAACACATTGAGGTAGTGTTGATTGCATAATGAGGCTGATTTCTTAGCTTGAGTCATCACGGTGATGTCAAAAGCTTGGAAAATAGCCTAATTAATCCTCAACCATATCCAATTGTGTAAACATTTGTTGTGTTGAGAGTGTGGGAGTGCTCTGTAAGTGTCTTTGTGTAGAGAGTGAGGGAGTGCTCTGTAAGTGTTTGTTGTGTAGAGTGTGGGAGTGCTCTGTAAGTGTTTGTTGTGTAGAGAGTGTGGGAGTGCTCTGTAAGTGTTTGTTGTGTTGAGAGTGAGGGAGTGCTCTGTAAGTTTTGTTGTGTAGAGAGTGTGAGAGTGCTCTGTAAGTGTTGTGTAGAGTGAGGGTGTCTGTAAGTGTCTTTGTGTAGATAGTGTGGGAGTGCTCTGTAAGTGTTGTGTAGAGAGTGAGGAGGGTGTAAGTGTCTTTGTGTAGAGAGTGTGAGAGTGCTCTGTAAGTGTTTCTTGTGTTGAGAGTGTGGGAGTGCTCTGTAAGTGTCTTTGTGTAGAGAGTGAGAGAGTGCTCTGTAAGTGTTTCTTGTGTTGAGAGTGTGGGAGTGCTCTGTAAGTGTTTTTGTGTTGAGAGTGTGGGAGTGCTCTGTAAGTGTCTTTGTGTAGAGAGTGAGAGAGTGCTCTGTAAGTGTTTGTTGTGTAGAGAGTGTGGGAGTTCTCTGTAAGTGTCTTTGTGTAGAGAGTGTGGGAGTACTCTGTAAGTGTTGTGTAGAGAGTGAGGGAGTGCTCTGTAAGTGTTTGTTGTGTCAAGAGTGTGGGAGTGCTCTGTAAGTCTCTTTGTGTCGAGAGTGTGAGAGTGCTCTGTAAGTGTTTGTTGTGTTGAGAGTGAGGGAGTGCTCTTTAAGTGTTTGTTGTGTAGAGAGTGTGGGAGTGCTCTGTAAGTGTTTGTTGTGTAGAGAGTAAGGGAGTGCTGTGAAAGTGTTTGTTGTGTAGAGAGTGAGGGAGTGTCTGTAAGTGTCTTTGTGTAGAGAGTGAGAGAGTGCTCTGTAAGTGTTTGTTGTGTAGAGAGTGAGGGAGTGCTGTGAAAGTTTTTGTTGTGTAGAGAGTGTGGGAGTTCTCAGTAAGTGTCTTTGTGTAGAGAGTGTGGGAGTACTCTGTAAATGTTGTGTAGAGAGTGAGGGAGTGCTCTGTAAGTGTCTTTGTGTAGAGAGTATGGGAGTGCTCTGTAAGTGTTTGTTGTGTCAAGAGTGTGGGAGTGCTCTGTAAGTGTCTGTGTTGAGAGTGTGGGAGTGCTCTGTAAGATTCTTTGTGTAGAGAGTGTGGGAGTGCTCTGTAAGTGTCTTTGTGTCGAGAGTGAGGGAGTGCTCTGTAAGTGTTTGTTGTGTCGAGAGTGAGGGAGTGCTCTGTAAGTGTTTGTTGTGTAGAGAGTGTGGGAGTGCTCTGTAAGTGTCTTTGTAAGAGTGTGGAGTACTCTGTAAGTGTTGTGTAGAGTGAAGGAGTGCTCTGTAAGTGTTTTGTGTAGAGAGTATGGGAGTGCTCTGTAAGTGTTTGTTGTGTAGAGAGTGAGGGAGTGCTCTGTAAGTGTTTGTTGTGTAGAGAGTGAGGGAGTGCTCTGTAAGTGTCTTTGTCTTCTTCCCTCTGTAGTTCCCCAGCCGGACCCAAGTATCCCTCGTCCAGAGGGGAGACAGACGATCCCCGTGAAGGGCGAACCGCTGGGCGTAGTCAGCAACTGGCCTCCATCACTGCAGGCTGCATTGGCTCGCTGGGGTGCCACTCAAAGCAAGAGTCCTGCCCTCACAGCTCTTGACATCACTGGCAAACCCCTCTATACGCTTACGTATGGTAAGCCCCACTGGACAAAACTGGTTTTCTGTCATGCATGTGACCTACACAGATCTACAATATGTCAATTAATTTTCAAAACTAATAGCATTAACACATTTTTTATGGCCACAACCCTCTTCTCACTTCAGATCCACAGAGACTAGTCTCTGTGCTAACTACAGACCACCTCTTTTTCACTTCAGATCCCACAGAGACCAGTCTCTGTGCTAACTACAGACCACCTCTTTTTCAGTTTAGATCCCACAGAGATCAGTCTGTGCTAACTACAGACCACCTCTTTTTTACTTCAGATCCCACAGAGACTAGTCTCTGTGCTAACTACAGACCACCTCTTTTTCAGTTTTGTGAAAGCCTGTGTGCAACAGATCATATCGGCATATCATATCGGCAGACATATCTGTTGTCAATGGATGTGTCAACAGTTTTGGACGCCAGAAACTGTTGTTTTATCTCCTCACATGACTTTCCATATATTTTTGGGACAGAAAACTGTATGTGTAGTTCATAAATGATCACTCTTCTAGTAGAACATGTAGGTGGAATTCATGTTTCCACCCAGGCCATAGAAGATACCTGTGTCTACGATTAGAATAATATCAAATACCTGTGTCTGTGATTAGAATAATATCAAATACCTGTGTCTGTGATTAGAATAATAATACTGTGTCTGTGATTAGATATATCAATACTTGTGTCTGCGATTAGAACAATATTAAACGCCGGTGTCTGCTGTTGGAGTAGTGTTAGAATTTTTAAACACCTGTGTTTGCTGTTGAAATAGTGTTAGAATTTTTTAACATCTGTGTCTGCAATTAGAATAGAGATAGATTATAAACACCTGTGCCTTTTATTTGAATATTGTCATAGTTGTTAAACATCTGTGTCTGCGGTTAGAATAGTGATGAACACCTGTGTCTGTGGTTAGAATAGTGGTGTAGTTTTTTGTAAGAGTTTATGAAACTGACAGACTGTAATACTGTGTTGTTGCCAGGGAAACTGTGGAGTCGCAGTCTGAAGCTGGCATACACCCTCCTCAACAAGCTGGGAGCCAAAAATGAACAGTTGCTCAAACCTAAAGACCGGGTAACACACACATACAGACACAGAGACTTTCTCTCTCTCTACAGAGACACACAGCACCTTATGCATTCTGGAACATTCATACGTAGATCAACTGAATAATGCAGAAGAACATAGATAGACAAGCACATAGCATAAGAAGGCATACATGCAGAGAGCTCATACAGCTGTGCTTGTGTAAATAACTTTAACTAGTAACTTTGCAGCTAAATTATTCATTTTACTTTTCAATAATAAACAGAAATAGTGGTAATGCAATAGCCAGTGGACCAGTGGGAAAGGCTAGTAATTAGTGACAGTCTCTTTCCTGTCTGTGTGTGTTTGTGAAAGGTGGCCCTGGTGTACCCTAACAGTGACCCAGGCATGTTCTGGGTGGCATTCTATGGATGTCTACTGGCTGAGCTCATACCTGTTCCAATAGAAGTACCTCTCTCACGCAAGGTACAGACTTCCCAGAATGCAGTCCTACATTTACATGTGTCCTCTTTCTATAACCACCATGAGGCAACTGATTAATTGATGCTCTGTGTGTGTGTGTTTGTGTGTGTGTGTGTGTGTGTGTGTGTGTGTGTGTGTGTGTGTGTGTGTGTGTCTGTGTGTGTGTGTGTGTGTGCAGGATGCAGGCAGCAGTCAGGTTGGCTTCCTGCTGGGGAAACTGTGGCGTGAGTCTGGCTCTGACCAGTGAAGTCTGTTTAAAGGGTCTGCCCAAGACCCCAACGGGCGAGATTCTACAGTTCAAAGGTCAGCTTCAGCCTGTCACTCAAACTGTCATCATAACACTCACTCCCTCTACTCCTCACTCTGACCCTGTTGGCATTTGTCTGTGTGTCTGTGTCTTTGTGTGTGTGTGTGTGTGTGTGTGTGTGTATTTTCTCTCTTCCTGTTCTGTATCTCTCTCTCCCTCTCTCCCTCTCCCTCTCCCTCCCTCTTTCTTTCACACTGATGTTTGGCTGTGTGTTTGACAGGCTGGCCTCCGCTGAAATGGGTAGTGACTGATCCCAAGTATCTGACCAAACCTTCAAAGGACTGGCAGCCCCACATCCCCACTGCCAATACTGACCCTGCCTACATAGAGGTGCCTCAGCCTGAAGGACTTTGATTTCCACATGGTCAAGCACTTTGTGCCTACTGCTTAAAAAGCACACACACACACACACACACACACACACACACACACACACACACACACACACACACACACACACACACACACACACACAATGCAAAGATGTATCTATTAATGCTGTGACCATATGTGTTTGCTTCTCTATCTTTCTAACTGTGCTTGTCCTCCTCCCTGTCTACAGTATAGAGTCAGTAAGGAGGGGACAGTGATGGGTGTGGCCATCTCTAAGGTTGCCATGCTGACCCACTGCCAGGCTCTCACACAGGCTTGTAACTACTGTGAGGGTAAGACACAACCGCAACGCCACGCTACTGTGGTTTATTAACACTTTCAGACAAAATAACAGTATTCTCTGTTTGTGTCTGTGTCTGTTTGTGTGTGTTTTAAAGGAGAGATACTGGTCAGTGTTCTAGACTTTAAGAAGGACATGGGATTATGGCATGGCGTTCTCACAGTGAGTATTTTCATCTCTACTTCTGTGTATTTACATGTATGCACTAGATTATGTTTGTGTCGCTACTCAAAAGGTGAAATGTGTGTGTGTGTCTGTGTGTGTGTGTGTGTGTGTTTCAGAGTGTAATGAACCGCATCCACACAATCAGTGTTCCATACTCAGTGATGAAGGCCTGCCCACTGTCTTGGGTCCAGAGAGTCCATATTCACAAAGGTAATTCATATACATGCACAAACACGCAACCACACACACACACACACACACAGACACCGAACAGACAGAGAGAGATAAAAACATCCATATTTCTATGAATTATGTCAGCATTATAGTTACCACAGATACCTACATACACATGCCTGTCTGTAGCCTACTGTGATGCTGTGATCAGTGCCGCTGTGTAGAGCAAATACACTTTCTCATCAATCGCTGTCAATGTGTGTGTGTGTGTGTGTGTGTGTGTCTAGCACGTGTTGCGGTGGTGAAGTGTCGTGACCTCCACTGGGCAATGATGTCTCACAGAGAGCAGAGGGATATCAGTCTGGCCTCACTGCGGATGCTCATTGTGGCAGATGGAGCCAATCCATGTAGGTTTCATGCAGTCTACTGAGTCCACATAGGTTTCACCAGTCTACTGAGTCCATGTAGGTTTCCACCAGTCTACTGAGTCCATGTAGGTTTCACCAGTCTACTGAATATATGTAGGTTTCATGTAGTCTACTGGTGTGACAGACTGACATGACCGATGTAGTGTGAAATTTAGCATGAAAGGCTGGTGTGGACTTTGCTATGGGCTGTCAACTACTGTTGTGTTGAATTTTGAATGTTGAATGATGTTGCTCTGTCCTGTAGGGTCGGTGTCATCATGTGACGCATTTCTGAACGTGTTCCAGTCTCACGGCCTTAAGCCTGAGGTGATCTGTCCCTGTGCCTCATCTGCTGAGGCCAT
Organism: Tenualosa ilisha; assembly: GCA_015244755.2. Taxonomy (NCBI): domain Eukaryota; kingdom Metazoa; phylum Chordata; class Actinopteri; order Clupeiformes; family Clupeidae; genus Tenualosa; species Tenualosa ilisha. The sequence goes on from PYXC01000499.1 coordinate 404,872, forward strand.
GACTGTCGCCATACGCAGGTACACACACACACACACACACACACACACTTACAGTCCATACGCAGGCACAACACACACACACACACACACAAACACACACACAATTACACTCCATGACTGTAGCCATTCGTAGGTACACACACACACAGTTTTTCTCTCAGACTGTAGCCTTACACAGGTACACACAGTCAGCCTCCATGTCTCTAGCTATACACAGGTGCACACACAGTGTTTCTCTGTAACTGTAGCCATACACAGGTACACATGATAACTCTCGTCTGTAGAGTGGTCAGATTATTCCGTAACACACCCTCCTCTCCTCTCTCCATGCTGATTGTCTGCCTGTAACAACAGGGCTGGCAGGTATTCATTCATATTCCCCTAGATGTCTTTATGTAGTTTATTTGTTGATTTATTTTAGCCCACTGAATCAGCTAACACTGGAACAGATCAAGTCTAGAATTGTGCCTCAGTCTCCCCAGACTTTATGTAGATACATAGATAGATAGATAGATAGATAGATAGATAGATAGATAGATAGATAGATAGATAGATAGATACTTTATTGATCCCAAAGGAAATTGCAGTGTAACACCCCATATCCAGAGGATAGAATATTAAATCCATATTAAGTAGAGGTCAGTAAAGTTAAGAAAAAGTTATAAAAGGACTAAAACAATCACTAACGAGACAGAGCTGCTGGAGATGCTGCCATTCATGTCAGCTGCCGGAAGTGGTGACGTGTTGTTCTAATTTCACAATGATCTCCCACAATGGCACTTGTGAGTTGCAGTTTTCTTTTGCTCGCACGCTGTTCTTATGTAGTTATGTAGGTTTGGCCAATCTTTTCAGATTCCCCACAGTGAATTCATTTACTTTTGCCTACAACAATCATTGCCAAACCAGTGCAAGATCCTTTAGTGACTGTTCTCCTCAGACTACCTGATCTTCTTCCAGACTGCATCTTCAGCTTTGGAAAATACCACGTAGATCCACAGTTGCTTAAGTCAGTTGCTTAATCTAAAGTAGCAAAGGAAAAGTGAGAAGAGTGTTTAAAGGAAAATTCCTGAGCATTTAATTTGGCACAGACACAGACCAAATAGTGAACCAGCCGCTAACACTAACTGGATGGGGCAAGGAAAATGGAATTAAAAAGTGAGTTTCTGTACCCCATTCAGTTAGTGTTAGCTGCCGGTTTGCTAGTCTGTGTTGTACCAATTTTTATTGTTCTTTTTCCTACTGACACTCCTCATGACCTCAACAAAGACAACAAAGCTGGGGTTAAAATGCTTGGAAGTTGTCCTTTAATGTGTTGTGGTAGCGTTTCCCTGTGCCCCTGTGCGTTTGTCTCTGAGCCTGTCTAACATTCTCTGGTGCCCATCCCCTCTGCCCCTGTGCCAGGCCGGGGGTGCCAGGCTCTCCTCTGCCAGCTCGGGCGGTGCTGCCCCTCAGCGGCCTGAGTCACGGGGTCATCAGAGTCAACACAGAGGACAAGAAAACAGCACTCACTGTACAGGACGTTGGACATGTTATGCCTGGAGGTGAGTGTGTGTGTGTGTGTGTGTGTGTGTGTTTGAATGCACGCATGTGCTTGTTGAAGCAAATCAGATGACAGATGTTGAGTGTCAGGACAAATGCAGCAACGGATGATTAGCAGGATATTAAGAGCCCTGTTGCAGAAACAATTTATCCTCTAGGGGGCACTATTGTCTAACACATAGAGTAGCTCTCAATTCCAGCTGAAATGAGGAACATCTTAAGCACTTGGAGTAAGTGCATTCATGTATGTTAACTGTGTGTGTGTGTGCGTGTGTGTGTGTGTGTGTGTGTGTGTGTGTGTGTAGCTTTGATGTGTATCGTGAAGCCAGATGGTCCTCCTATGTTGTGTAAAACGGATGAGATTGGAGAACTGGTGGTTAACTCGCGAGCTGGTGGCACTTTGTACTACGGCTTACCTGGGCTCACCAAAAACACGTTTGAGGTAAGCACTACACAGACTCACAGTCTCACACATGACATTACACACACACACACACACACACACACAAAGCCATGAAGGTATACAAAAACTCATATATTATATTATATATGTATATGACATATAATTGCCATATATTGTAATTGATCTTTAATGGAGGAATTGTCCATTTGGAGCATGTGTATACAAATATGTGTGTGTGTGTGTGTGTGTGTGTGTGTGTGTGTGTGTGTGTGTGTGTGTGTGCAGGTGATCCCAGTAAATGCAAGTGGAGCCCCAATAGGAGAGATTCCGTTTGTGCGCTCTGGGTTACTGGGTTTCGTGGGACCGGTAAGTCATAATAATAATATTTAAATCTTCCATACTGCAACTACCATCTAAACATTCTTAGTGTGTTTGAGAAAATGATGTAAGCTTGTCACTCTGTCATCAGTTTGGACTTTGGTAACGCTCAGCTAGTCAACACAAAGGGACTAAATATTTGGACTCCATCATAATACTTTCTCTGGTGATTTGTCACGTGGTCCTAGAGACCAGTGTGGTGTTATTGCTGACTGAAAAGGCTATCTGAGTGTAAATGTAGCCAACTTATAGAGGCTATTTTATACACACTGAAATGATATCCATCCATGTCCATACATGTGCATATATAAAAAATATGTCAGACAGTATACATCTATACATATACTGACATATCATGAGATGATCAAAAATGTCTGAAAGTGGCATTTTTTTGCTATATTTTAAAATATGTTCCATTCATATACATGGACATACACTTTATATATGGACCTTATTTAGCCATACTGTATATTTATGTATTACTGTGTATTTTATGGGCTAATGGTGACGTACTGAACCATGTGTGTTCTCCCTGACTGTGTGATCTTGCAGGGCAGCCTGATATTTGTGGTTGGAAAGACGGAGGGTCTGATGACAGTTAGTGGCCGTCGCCATAATGCCGATGACCTCGTGGCAACAGCTTTGGCTGTGGAGCCAATCAAAACAGTGTATCGCGGCCGGTGGGTGAAAAGTTCATTCCAAAAGCACTGTGTCTGTACTGAAGTTTGTATTCATGTTGTCTGTTTGGATACACTTAAGATCTGGAGCTGGTGAGCGTGTGTGTGCAAGTGGTGTTTACTCTGGTTCTCTGTACCCTGAGAACAGGCAGGTTTACATTACTGTGGTTGTGGTTTTAAGATAGCTGTTCACAGTGAGTGTGGTCCATAGTGAAGGGATGATTTTACACTACATTGCACTTCCACACACATCTCGTGTGTGTGTGTGTTCTAAAGGGTTCTTTGTTGTTTGTGTTTCCAGGATAGCCGTGTTCTCTGTCGGTGTGTTCTACGATGAGAGGATTGTGATTATAGCAGAACAGAGGCCTGATGCATCTGAAGAAGACTCTTTCCAGTGGATGAGTCGTGTGTTACAGGTACATTAACATGAAGAATACACACACACAAACACTCGGACACACACAGGATCACACACAAAACTGTTCATCCTTTATTTTATTCACACTAACTATATCCTGTGTGTGTGTGTGTGTGTGTGTGTCTGTGTGTGTGTTTTCTCTCCTCCAGGCCATAGACAGCATTCACCAGGTTGGTCTGTACTGCTTGGCTCTTGTGCCAGCAAACACCTTGCCTAAGACCCCACTGGGCGGCATCCACCTCTCCGACACGCGCCAACTTCTCCTGGAGGGGGCGCTGCATCCCTGCAACATCCTCATGTGCCCTCACACCTGCGTCACCAACCTGCCCAAACCACGCCAGAAACAACCAGGTGCGTACTTATGTGCAGCATCCTCATGCCAGAAACCACAATGTCTATCAGGGAGGACAGTTAGTCACTGCATGTTTCTATTGATTTAAATAGCAAAATAGAGAAGAAAAGCCATCAGGTTTTAGGCTCTCTGTGTTGACCTTCTCTTTTTAAGGCCTGTAATTCAACATACAGTGTCACACAGATCAGTGCAAATATATTGTGTGCGTGTGTGTGTGTGTGTGTGTGTGTGTGTGTGTAGTGGGAGTCGGACCTGCATCTATTGTGTTGGGGAACCTGGTTGCTGGGAAACGGATCGCTCAGGCAACAGGGAGAGAACTGGGGATGATGGAGGACCAGAACCTTGTGAGGAAGGTGTGGAACACTCACACACACACACGCACACACACACATTGTATTTGCTGTGATAAGGTTGTATAAGTTTACGTACAGTACGCCAATGTTCTTGTTATGTTAACTGCTGTCTTATGTGGTCTTAATGTTGTGTTGCTGCATCGTGTTTATGCCATCGTGGGACTCTCCAGCTGTGCATGTGGCCAACTATGATGGTGAGTTGTGAGAAGAGTCAACATTCCTCAGTGTTTATTCGGGACAGGCCAATGTCAATATGAGAACTGCAGTGGTAATTACAGAATTATATTTGTCAAAGAAAGCACCACTGCCCTGTAGAAACTCAGTAACTCAGAAACTCAAACTTCAGTGGTGCACAGTTATACAGATGTACAGACAATTACTTGTCAATGTAATGCAATTACATCTCAATGCATCTTGTCCTTCATACCTTACTTCAACATTAACCTTTACAGGTGACAGAATTGAAAACCATTTTCACCTTGGCCTTGTTGAAATAAGAGAGGTTGTCAGAAGCTGTCATGAACATGAAACACGGCTATGCCCCCCATTCTATGTGGATGTGAACTTAGAAATAGCCACTATTAAACATAGGCCAACAAAGAAATCAACTATAGATTGCTTGTGGTGGCCAAAGAGGGCGCTATTTAGCCAAAATGGACCATTTCAAGTCCAGTCTAAATATAAAGTTGTATTTGGGCTTATAAAATTACATTATTTTTGACAAATGAAAGTTGAATAAATTCTATTTTAACATCAAAGAATAAGGTATAACCTAAATCCATTTTGTGTAACAAACCTTTAGAACCTTACACCCTACTAGTCCAGTACATCATTGAAGCACCATGGTCCTTTTCATACACACACAAACACACACACACATACACACACACACACACAACACACACACACACACAAGCCTCACATGCATGTGAACATCTGTCCCACGTCCCCCTTCCTCATTCTCTCTCTCTCTCTGCCTCCGTGCAGCACCAGTTCCTTTCCGAGGCTCTGCAGTGGAGGGCACAGACTGATCCAGATCATGTCCTCTATGTGTTGCTAAATGCTAAGGTAACAAACAACTCCAGCCTTATTGAAAAGTCTCATCACACACAGCAAGAGTTAAAACCACCTGTTTATATGTATACTGTCCTATAGCCTGGTGGACTAGACTCTTTCACTTTGCTTCACTTTGTGCAAAGAATCTAGACAGCCTCATTAGGCATATGTTTACTTCACAGTTTGTGGGCCCTTTGTTTGAACTTTAAACCTGTTGGTTCTGCCTTCAAAATCTAGTTGTGGAAACCAAAGCCTGATGTTGTACTGTAACAAAATACAATATTAAGGAGGCACTGCTGTGGCTTTCCCATGCATGAAAGGATTAATCCCCAGTCCTGGACCAAAAGAGGACAGCAGATGAAGTTTCTACAGAGGAAAAAGCTTGTGGTCAAGGACTAGCCTTAGTTCAAGTATGGGAAAAAAACGCTTCGTGATTTTAAATCACACCTATTCATTTTTGTTAGCCTTTATGTATTAATTGATAATCAAAGCTTTTCTACTGGGGTCATTGGCACCTTGATAGGCCAACTGACCTACAGAGACAGGTTAAACTGTTTTTTAAAAAAAAGAAAAAAAGAAAGAAACATTAAAACAAATTGAAAATGTGTTCTCTGGAATGTATAGAGGTTTTAGAAGTCTAAAAATCTGAAGGGTAAAAAAGGTTCTAGAAGTCTAAAGATCTGAAGAGTAGATGGGGTAGGAAGGGTTTTCAAAGTCTAGAAATCACATGGCTGTTTAAGAAGTGAGATCATAATGGTTTTGTACATTCCCCACAGGGTGACCTCTATGTGGTGAAAGATTAGAGGATATTACTAATCACTGTAATAGATAGATTAGTGGATATATCTGTAATAGATAAGAGGCTATATCTGTGGGTATTTCCACTCGGGAAAATCCACAGCCTCTTTGAACCTTAGGTCATTTGGGCTGGCTTGAACAGGCTCCTGTTTTCACGCACACAGAAACACACACACACTCACGTACAAGGCCCCTACCCTTGAAAAGTATCTGTGCCACACACACCCTGACCAACTCAATATCAGGTAATCTATGTTCAGGGCAAAGACCAGTAAGGCGTGCTGTCCTCTTTCATCCATTAATAAGCACCTAAGCATGATAGGTGTGTGTGTGTGTGTGTGTGTGTAAATAGACCATGTGTTTGCTTTAGCTGAATGGAGGGATTTCCCCCATGTGTTCATATGCACTGCACATGAGAACACTTAAGCGTACTGTAAGGGATGGTGTCTTTTGAAATGGAATGGCAGTTACTACATTTGGAACGGCTGCATGACTCATGACTCCTGTTCTCACAAGTATGAGTACTAGTGTATGTGTGTGTGTGTGTGTGTGTGTGTGTGTGTGTGAATATTTACATATACAGCAAAATCTAGTTATTAATGTAGTGCTGTGGCAGATATAGCAAAGTGCAAAACATATGCAGTGATATATAGCTAGTATAGGGTTAGGGTTAGGGTTAGGGTTAACCCTAGGCTAACACTAACCCTAGGCTAAGGGAATGTGCATTGACATAGCCATCTGCTTGGCTTCTGGGTTTTATCCATAACTTTTATGTGGAGCACAAACACAAACAGTAGTTTATGGAAAAATGAGTCAGAATGAAAAAGTTCAGTTCTGATTTTGTCCATAGCTTTTATGTGGCTCACAAACACAAACAGTAGTTTATGGAAAAACAAGTCGGAATGAAAAAGTTCAGTTCTGAAAAGAGTGTTCTGTTCTGAAAAGGCAGTCTCACATGAGTCAAAGAAACATGAACATTTCTGTGAGAGTGTCACTGCATGACCTTTATTGCACATGCCAAAGAACGGGCTTGTTGTTCCAGGCACAGACATACTTTATGAAAGAAGGTGTGTGAAGTGATATTGCGCGTCTCTAGTGGGAATGATCCTGTTTTACTCTTCTGCCATGGATCTCCAGGGGGCAGTCAAGATCAGTACTCACCTCATCTACATGTCTACAGGAAGTGACTCTGTTCAGTAATATCCTTCTCACTCTTTCTCCCGCGCTCTCTCTCCCTCCCTCCCTCCCTCCTCTTTCTTTTTCTCTCCCTCCCTCCCTCTCTCCTTTTTTTTCTCTCTCTCTCCCTCTCTCGTCTCTAGGGCACTGCAGTGTGCACGGCAACATGTCTGCAACTCCATAAGCGAGCAGAGAAGGTCGCTGCTGCTCTCATTGAGAGAAGTGGGATCAACACAGGAGAGAACATTGTTCTGCTGTACCCTCCAGGTGTCCACACACACACACTACACATACACACACACACACACTAATAAAAGAGTCCAAACATACACTGAAACACACACACACACACACACACACACACACACACAATCTTATAAGTGACGTCCTATGTGTGTGTGCAGGCATCGACCTGATTGCTGCTTTCTATGGCTGCCTGTATGCTGGCTGTGTCCCTGTCACCGTGAGGCCTCCACACC